>BLSH010396883.1:117501-137938 GCA_018402905.1 Glandirana rugosa
ACTCGCTAGTGGACCTTCAAGCCCAAGACGACCAGGCAGGCTTGGAGCCCTGTTTCAGGCCCAGGCCCAGGCCTGCCTTGGGCTTGCTAGCGTGCCTGTTGCTTGGGGTAACTTTAGTTACCCCTGGGCTTGAAAATCCGTGTTTTTACCGACATCCTTTCAGGACCTTTCGGGGTCTCCCGACGTTTTCCTTCCACCCCCCTTCCCGTTATTTTACTTGATTTTAATTTATTTTCCCTATCCCCATTTATTTGTAGGGCACTTGCCCTAGTTTGAAGATGATTTTAGAACAGTTATATGGCTTCTACCGTTAATTAATACTTTTCAGACACAGTTTGAAGATGATCCACATTCACCTCCATTTTTGCTTTTTTTATGTTTTTATTTTTTTTAAAATATTTAAAGTTATTTCCCTGTCCCCATTGTTTTGTAGGGTGCTTGCCCTACCCTTACCCCCATTTTACTTCCTTTTGCAGCCCTCTGGGGCTTTCCAGGACTTTCCTACAGCCATTTTTGTGCCTAAAAGTTCGGGTCCCCATTGATTTCAATGGGGTTCGTTGTCCGTGCGATCGTTCGGGTTCCGTCCGGACCCGGACCCGGACTTTGTCCCGAGGTTCGGACGGACCAGCAGAACCCGAACTTCCAGGTGATCGCTCAACTCTAATGCTGACACCTAATAGTTCTTTAGAACCACTACAACTTGAGATTTAATTGCCCAATTTATAAATAGTGTTGTAACTAATATAACACAATGCCAATAAATATGTTGTAAATATATAGTGAGGGATGACTAATAATTGAATGTACTTGTCAGTATTGTTGGAAACCAATCATTTGGTGGAGGGGGATTACGACGTGGGGTTGCTTTTCAAGGGTTGGGCTTGGCCCCTTAGTTCCTGTGAAGGGAACTTTTAAGGCGTCAGCATACCAAGACATTTTTGGCAATTTCATACTCCCAACTTTGTGAGAACAGTTTGGGGATGGCCCCTTCCCGTTCCAACATGACTACGCACCAGTGCATAAAGCAAGGTCCATAAAGACATGGATGAGCGAGTTTGGGGTATAGGAACTTGTCTGGCCTGCACAGAGTCCTGACCTCAACCCAATAAAACAAGTTTGGGATAAGTTAGAGTGTAGACTGTGAGCCACGCCTTTCTCGTCCACATCAGTGCCTGACCTCACCAATGCGCTTCTAGAAGAATGGTGAAACATTCCCATAGACACCCTCTTAAACTCTGTGGACAGCCTTCCCAGAAGAGTTGAAGCTGTTATAGCTGCAAAGGGTGGGCCAACTCAATATTGAACCCTACAGACTAAGACTGGGATGGCAGGTGTCCCAATACTTTTGGTAATAGAGTGTATGTCTGATCTATATTATGCACCTAGATGGCTTCCATTCATGCAATAATGTATACTTTACTCTAGACTTATACTTCCATAATCATTTTCTAGTAATAAAAAAATCCTTTCTTGATATACATGTAGCATCTTCCTTGTGTAGAGCAGACTGCTAGGTAAATTTAGTTTAACTCCTCTGTAATCAGTGGAGCAGGGTATATTGTTTAGATTTACTCAGTGTCTCACAGCCTGTTGCTCTGTTACTTCCCCCTGTCTTCTAGAGAGTTATATAATCATAGTGGGAGGTAGAACAGGGCACCTAGCCTGACTAGTTATTACTCCAGCCAATCCCTGGGGAGGTGTGCACAGAAGGTGAAAGAGGAGCTCATAAATAGTTTGAGGCCTCAACAGCAGCAGCAGCATTCCTTTTTCCAGTCTTATCATAGAAGACTCCTGGGGCAATAGCGTTAGAGAAATCTTTGCGAAGACACGGAGGTCCCATCTAGGCTTAGCTGGGGGGCCTATTCTCAGAATTATTGTACAGCGATCAAGCTGGATAAGGAAGAAGCTCACTGAAGAGGAGGAAGTTGGTGGAAAGAGTCCAACTGTCCTGCAGTGTGAGTCTACATCTCCCTCACTAGGAATAGCCCAGTGGATATCAGCAGGAGGCAGCCAGTGATCCTGTGGCTAAGTGAGTAAATGACCCCCAATTAGGGTTGCCACATCATCCCTTTAATCCAGGACACATATGAATTGCACAGGTTCTGAGGCTGATTTAATGCAGTTAAGGCACCGAGTGAGTTGAATTACCACCTTAATCAGCCACAGAACCTGTGTAATTGATATGTGTCCTGGATTAAAGGGATGATGTGGCAACCCTACCCCCAATGCTGAAGAGAAATGACAATGTGTAGCTTTCACACTCCTGAGGGAGTACAAGTCACCAGCAGCATTAGGAATCCTGTGGTGCATTCAGTATGTGCAGTGCAGGTAGCAAGTTGTGCAGTAGTGCAGTCAGAAATGCAACCAACAGTGTATGAAGTGCAGCCAGAAGTTGAACAACCATTCAATTGTTCAGTTGCAGTTCCTTGGGGTATCTCATGCTCCCTATCCAAGTTCATGTTCCAATAAAAACATTAAAATAACCCCTAGACTAGTTCCTGAGCCAGTGGAAGAATGAAGAGAATGCTGTGTGCCTGGCTTTGTGCATCCTAAATGCCCTATAGGGCCAAATTCATCAGCAGCTCTTTAGGAAGCATACTCTTTCTTTCCCCATCTCCTAAGATGTAAAGGCAGCTGATTGGTTGACCAAACACTTTGGATCCTAACATGAAAAGGTCCTATCAAGGCCATTGTAGTGTTTACAACCCTTGTTGCTCATGACAGTAAACAATTGCCCATTTGGCCAATTAACATTTTTCCTGTTACAGTTTGCCTTTTGAATAGAATTAGGAAGAGTCTGCCAACTTTATCAATCTTAATGAATTCCCTTTTAATGCGTTAATGGACTTGTCACCTGTCTATGCATGTACATTTAGCAACATACACTATATTGCCAAAAGTATTTGGATGCCTGCCTTTACATGCTCATAAACTTTAAAGTGGTTGTCAACTTCTGGCAACCACTTTAAACAACAGGTAAGCCTATAATAAAGGCTTACCTGTAGATACCAGGAATATTTCCTAAACTTGCACCGTTTAGGAGATATCCCCGTATATGCATGTGTCGACGTCATCGGCCCCCAAGGTGGCGTTTCTTCTGTAAACGCGCTGTAAATAACGGCTCCCATGCGTATGCGCAAGAATGACATCAGCGCGGCTCCGCCAATCACAGCGCTGGAGCTTGCGCTGTGATTGGCCGGAGCTGCAGATCCGGAAGCAGCATGTCGCTGGTCACAGCGGTGTGCTGAGACCGCTGCAACAGCTGTGTTCCAAGGTAAGTATTTCATAATGAGCTTGTATGCGATGCATACTAGCTCATTATGCCTTTGTTTTTGTTTTTTGGGGGGGGGGGGGGGACTGAGGAGAATTGAGAACCACTTTAAAGGCATCCCAGTCTCAGTAAGTAGGGTTCAATTTTGAGTTGGCCCGCCCTTTGCGGCTATGACAGCTTCAACTCTTCTGGGAAGGCTGACCACAAGGTTTAGGAGTGTCCATGGCAATGTTTCACCATTCTTCCAGAAGCTCATTTGTAAGGTCAGGCATTGATGTGGACGAGAAGGCCTGGCTCACAGTCTCCACTCTAATTCATCCCAAAGGTGTTCTATCAGGTTGATGTCAGGACTCTGTGCAGGCCAGTCAAGTTCCTCCACCCCAAACTCGCTCATCCATGTCTTTATGGACCTTGCTTTGTGCACTGGTCCAAATCATTTGGTGGAGGGGGTATTATGGTGTGGGGTTGTTTTTCAGGGGTTAGGCTTAGTCCCAGTGAAGGGAACTCTTAAGGCGTCAGCATACCAAGACATTTTGGACAATTTCATGCTCCCAACTTTATGGGAATGGTTTGGGGGTGTCTCCTTCCAGTTCCAACATGACTGAGCACCAGTGCATAAAGCAAGGTCCATAAAGACATGGATGAGTGAGTTTGGGGTGGAGGAACTTTTTACCACTGCTGTGTTTTTTTTCAGCTCTCCAGGTTATTCAATGGCCCCATAAAAACGCTGATGTTTTTGAGCTGAAAGCAGAACGCAAGGCCAGCGCGTTCTGAAGCTGCATCGTTAGAGCGTTTTCAACGATGAGCCGGCAAAACGCTCATTAAAGCCGTAGCGACTTTAACCGGGGTTTTTAGGTTAAACAAAACGCGACGTAGCGCTGACGCTCACTAACGCCGATGCAAAACGCCGACAAAATTGCGTTCTTGACGCCAGTTTTTTCCTGACGTTGGTCCCGATGTTACAGCTTATTTTTTTAATACGTCCGTGTGTATGGGGCCTAAATGTAAAGCCAGGCCAATTACTTGCTATGGATACTGTTCATGTTTTCATATTATTTATACTGTTTAAATATTAATTGGTTCGTTTCTAACAGTTTATGATTATCTATGAGGACTTTCTTTTCCTATGTGTGATTATTATGTCATGTTTGACTAAGATGTCTTTTTAATGTTATTTAATAAAATGTATACATTTTTTAATTACATCTTTTTCTGTGTAACTGTGCCCATAAAGTCCATATCCCATTGCACTTTCAGTTTCTAACAGGAGTCATCATATTTTATGCTTTCAGTAAAAAAATAAAAAATTAAAAATAAAGTGTATCAGCAAATTTTCTCTTTTTTTTTATTTTTTATTTGACAACAAAAGTTGTTGAAGGTTGCCCAGAGGAATACCAATGCTCTGTGTGGATTCAGCATGTTATATAGCATAATATAACTAGATACTTACATTTAGACCCCTTTCACACTGAAGCCCTTTTAAGGTGCTTCCACGCTTCCAAAAAAAGCACCTGAAAAGCTCACGAAAACCCATTTCCATTAAAATCAATGAATGCTTTCACACTGGGGCAGTGCGCTGGCAGGGCAGTAAACAATGCCCCTTTCCATTGAAATTAATGGAAAGCTCTTCAAAAGCGCCTGAAAAGCTTTTCAAAAATACTCTGTGTTTTAGTGGTAAATGGTTTTTCTCATCCTCGTAGTGCCGCTACTTTCAGCGGTGCTTTTCCACTGTTATAGTGCTTTTCCGCTATGCAGGCAGGAGCGCGGCACTTTTAACCCCCCACAAGGGGTTAAAAGTGTTCCGTGTCGGTGTGCAGCCGCTTCAGAAGTGATGCCCATTGCTTTCAATGGCAGGGGAGGTGGAGGAGCGGTGGCACCTCTCCAAAGATGCTGCTTGCAGGACTTTTTGTAACGTCCTGCAAGCGCACCGCCACAGTGTGAAAGCACTCAGACCTTCACATTGGGGGGGGGGGTTGAGGCGCTTTACAGGCACTATTTTTAGCTAAAAAACGTCTGTAAAGCGCCTCAGTGTGAAAGTGGCCTAACTGCTACTTTGTCTGGACAGCTTGGTCTGTTGAAGGAAGTTGAAAAATATCAGACTTAGAGTCGGTTCACACAGGGGTGATCCGCCTTGCGGGGCGACTTTGCTAGGCGATTTGAAAGCAACTTCAGCGCGACTTTGGGCAACTTATAGCGCGACTTAAAACACGACATCATGCCAGGCGACTTTGCTGTGGCCAATCAGAGAAGGGAGGCAGGGGGTTGCCCTAAAATAAATTCTATTCTTTTCACTGTGAAGTCGCTTCTGTTTAGATGGGGGATCCGACTCGGAGGCGACTTCCATTGATTTCTATGGGCACAAGTCGGATAGAAGTCGCCTCAAAGTAGTACAAGAACCTTTTCTGAAGTCGGAGTGACTTCAGTAGTGTACATTTAGACCGCTCACATTCACTTCTATGGGATTTCACTTGGCGGGCGACTTGGAGCGACACAAGTCGCCTCCCAAGTCGCTGTAGTGTGAACCGGCTCTTACTGGCCGAATAACCATGTGAAAATAATAGAAACAAGCCTAATAAAGAAAATGAATGCAGCCACCACATCTAAGAATCATTGAACTGCAATGTAATACATTTTTGTTTTGGGGTTTAATACTGCTTTAATTATTAAAAAAGAATAAATGGTAAATTCAGCGCTACATCTAACATTAGGATTTTAAAGGTTTCAAGGAAAATTAAGGATATCTGACCTCTACAAACGAATTGACCATTGCTCCCATCTTTATGTTGAGGAGGTTTCCGATCAGGGGCAGGGGCGTCGGACCCGGTGGGAGCCCCTGTTTCCTGTACATCGTCTTCCATGTTGACAAGATGAAGTAGCAACAGGAGAGAAGTATCAGCACTGCAGTCAACAGACCTGTCAGTTCCATGGTGGTATGAAGACTGGAACATCTGATACAACAATTATTTCTCTTGGTTCATATAAAAGGGTGGGGCGGTATTGGATAACGTCCAGTGGAATTTAATTTATCGCTATCACTTTGCTATGGTGCTAACCCCCTTAAGGCAGACCAATGATTCACTAGCACGTCCTTGCCCAGATTCTTTTTGTAGATAAAAATTTCAATGTATATTCAACACTATAGCAAGAGGGCTTCTTCATCTTTGAACAAACGAATGCTCCAACATTGATGTTATCTATCTATTGTGCAATGCAAGCACTGCATACTTGGATATGTATATGTTCTCAGAGTGAAAGCCCAGGTAAATAATATGTTTGAACTGATTTATTGTCACAGCACCGCGTTCTTAATTATCCAGTTGCCGGCCGCCCGCCCATCGTGGCTTGACAGCGGCAACTTGATATGGCTCGATATCGCAAACCGCGTCACTTGATGGCAGCTGCGAGATCACGAGCCGCCGGAGGCACGCTCACTGTGTTCCAGGGGAGCCAGGGAGCGGGTACTCGATGTCCGCCGGCAACCCGCGATCGCTCTGCCGCAGTAACAGAACGGGGATCTGTGTATGTAAACAACGGATCTCCGTTCTGACAGTGGAAGGAGTGTGATCGTAGGCTCCCTGTATATGGGAGCCACGATCACTCTCCTCCCCCAATCAGCCCAGCCCCCACATAGTTAGAAACACAAAGCAGGGAACACAGTTAACCCCTAGAGCGTCCCCTAGTGTTAACCACTTCACTGCCAGCGACATTTACACAGTAATCAGTGCATTTTCATAGCACTGATCGCTATATAAATGCCAATGGTCCCAAAAAAGTGTCAAAAGTGTCCGAGATGTCCGCCGCAATGTTGCAGTCCCGCTAAAAATTGCAGATCGTTGCCATACTAGTAAAAAAATAAAATAAATAAAAACCCCACAAATGAATTCTCATCGTTTGTAAATGCAGCATCTTTTGTGCAAACCAATCAATAAACGCTGATTGCAATTTTTTTTACCAAAAATATGAGGAAGAATATAAATCGGCCAAAACTGATTTGTTTTTTTATATTTTTTTGGACATGTATTATAACAAAAAGCAAGAAATATTGTTTTTTTTTTCAAAATTGTTGCACTTTTTTTGTTTATAGCGGTGATCAGAAATGACACAGAGGTGGTCAAATACCACCAAAAGAAAGCTCTATTTGTGGAAAAAAAAAGGACGTCAATTTTGTTTGGGTACAACGTTGCACGACCGCGCAATTGTCAGTTAAAGCGACGCAGTGCCGAATTGCAAAAAGTGCTCTGGTCATAAAGGGGGAAATCCTTCCAGGGCTGAAGTGGTTAAAATTTATTATAAACATATTAATCAAAAACATGGAACTTTAAAAAGGTAACAGCTTATTGCATTAGGGTGTGCACCCCAGCGCTCAAACACACATGCCTTTCTCTGCAGCCTCAGCTGCACTGGCCAGTGAATGAATGGGACGTGCTCTGTGCTGAGCAACTTTCTGTTCATTCACAAACTGAAGCATAGTAAATATGGTTTACTATGCTTCTGTTATGAATGAACACAGCGAGTGAGTGTGTCCATTATGTTCATTTAGAAATGGAAGGCGCTGGTAAATTACATATTTGCTAACCCCTTCCCCCACTCTCCATTCTGAAACATTCCCCACAGCAGCTGGAGGTAGAGGATGGAAAGCAGCACTGTGGCGCGGGGGGCTAACATGGGGGAATCTGAACTGCACATAGTAATTAGGGTGTGCCCAGTAACACCTGGCACACCCCCTGTGCACACCTATGGGTGCCAGTAATCAGAGCTACAGTACATTAACAAATAGGGGATAGAAGTCTGACCATTAGGCACTAGTACAGTTTTGTCCTGATTTTTTTTGCAGATAAAAATCTAAATGTGTACTCAACACTTTAACAAAGGGGTTTCATCATCATTGAGCAAACAAACATTCCATCATTAATGTAGCCTATCTGTTGTGCAATGGAAGCATTGTATATTTGGATATGTACTGTATGTACCCTCAGAGTGAGAGCACAATTACATAATATGTTTGGACTGACTTGCAGTCATGGCATCGTGCCCCCAATTGTACCTTATTACAAATATATTATTCAAAAGATGGAACTAATGGTACCAGTAATCAAAGCTACATTAACAAATAAACATATCTTTTTTTCTACAAAAAATCGTTCATGTTTAAATTACAACATTATTAAAATTATATTTTACATATCCATTACATAATTAAAGTAATTTTTTTATCATTTATACCCAGACAACTCTAAATACACTAACCCTCTCCTGCCTCAAGACCTCATTTTCATATCTATTTGTTAGTAGTCATAGGTGTGTGCATAGGGGTGCCAGATGTACCTGGGCACACCCTAATCACCCTGTGTGTTGCATATTTCCCCTGTTTAGACCCCTGATATTTTACCAAATAAAAAAGAATTCTCCTTTTTTTTCTGCTAAAAAAAATTGTAAAAATTAATTTAAAAAATGTAATTGTCAAAAAACAAAATATAAGCTACTTACACCATCCACTGCCCTACTGACACCAATCTCTGCTCATATGACACCGTCCACTGCCCTACTGACACCAATCTCTGCTCTTTTGACACCGTCCACTGCCCTACTGACACCAATCTCTACTCTTTTGACACCGTCCACTGCCCTACTGACACCAATCTCTGCTCTTATGACACCGTCCACTGCCCTACTGACACCAATCTCTGCTCTTATGACACCGTCCACTGCTCTACTGACACCAATCTCTGCTCTTATGACACCGTCCACTGCCCTACTGACACTAATCTCTGCTCATATGACACCGTCCACTGCCCTACTGACACCAATCTCTGCTCTTATGACACCGTCCACTGCTCTACTGACACCAATCTCTGCTCTTTTGACACTGTCCACTGCCCTACTAACACCAATCTCTGCTCGTATGACACCGTGCACTGCCCTACTGACACTAATCTCTGCTCATATGACACCGTCCACTGCCCTACTGACACCAATCTCTGCTCTTATGACACCGTCCACTGCTCTACTGACACCAATCTCTGCTCTTTTGACACCGTCCACTGCCCTACTAACACCAATCTCTGCTCGTATGACACCGTGCACTGCCCTACTGACACCAATCTCTGCTCGTATGACACCGTGCACTGCCCTACTGACACCAATCTCTGCTGTTATGACACCGTCCACTGCCCTACTGACACCAATCTCTGCTCTTATGACACAGTCCACTGCTCTACTGACGCCGTCAACGTCCCTACTGACACCAATGTCTGCACGTATAACACCGTCCACTGCTCTACTGACACCAATCTCTGCTCTACTGACGCCGTCCACGTCCCTACTGACACCAGTCTCTGCTCATATGACACCGTCCACTGCCCTACTGACACCAATCTCTGCTCCTATGACACCGTGCACTGCCCTACTGACACCAGTCTCTGCTCTTATGACACCATCCACTGCTCTACTGACACCAATCTCTGCTCTTATGACACCGTCCACTGCCCTACTGACACCAATCTCTGCTCTTATGATACCGTCCACTGCTCTACTGACACCAATCTCTGCTCGAATGACACCGTCCACTGCTCTACTGACACCATCCATGTCCCTACTGGCACCAATCTCTGCTCGTATGACTCCATCCACTGCTCTACTGACACCAATCTCTGCTCTTATGACAACGTACACTGCTCTACAGACACCAATCTCTGCTCTTATGACACCGTTCACTGCTCTACTGACACCAATCTCTGCTCTTATGACATCGTCCACTGCCCTACTGACACCAATCTCTGCTCTTATGACACCGTCCACTGCTCTACTGACACCAATCTCTGCTCTTATGACACCGTCCACTGCCCTACTGACACCAATCCCTGCTCTTATGACACCGTCCACTGCTCTACTGACACCAATCACTGCTCTTATGACACCGTCCACTGCTCTACTGACACCAATCACTGCTCTTATGACACCGTCCACTGCTCTACTGACACTGTCCACGTCCCTACTGACACCAATCTCTGCTCATATGACACCGTTCCCTGCTCTACTGACACCAATCTCTGCTCTTATGACATCGTCCACTGCCCTACTGACACCAATCTCTGCTCTTATGACACCGTCCACTGCTCTACTGACACCAATCTCTGCTCTTATGACACCGTCCACTGCCCTACTGACACCAATCCCTGCTCTTATGACACCGTCCACTGCTCTACTGACACCAATCACTGCTCTTATGACACCGTCCACTGCTCTACTGACACCAATCACTGCTCTTATGACACCGTCCACTGCTCTACTGACACTGTCCACGTCCCTACTGACACCAATCTCTGCTCATATGACACCGTTCCCTGCTCTACTGACACCAATCTCTGCTCTTATGACATCGTCCACTGCCCTACTGACACCAATCTCTGCTCTTATGACACCGTCCACTGCTCTACTGACACCAATCTCTGCTCTTATGACACCGTCCACTGCTCTACTGACACCAATCTCTGCTCTTAGGACATCGTCCACTGCTCTACTGACTCCGGCCACCTCCCTACTGACACCAATCTCTGCTCGTATGACACCGTCCACTGCTCTACTGACACCAATCTCTGTCTCTTATGACACCATCCACTGTCCTACTGACAATGTCAGTATATATAGACATACACATACACATGCATACAGTATGTGTTTGAGCTTTGGGGTGCACACTCTAATGCAATAGGTTGTGCACACCTACGTTAGTAGTATCTGACATTCAAATGTCTTTCAATAAATATCTTTCGATTTTACAGCTGATACTTGTAGAGGGATGAGGCCACTTTTAAATGGCTTTCCCCAATAATAAATCTGCTTTTTCAGGAGAGAAGAGGGTTGTAGATCATTTTGTTTTTGTCAATTAGGCGCCTGATCCAACCACACATACAATATACTGTAGTACCAAAAAGTGTATTAATAAACGTCCACAAGAATCTTTTCCAAACTATCTGTTGAGCTTTCAGAGTCAGTCAAAGAAACTTCAAAGCTAGCAAATCCCTATTATTCTGGCCTAAAGACTTTTTGCAATCCACCCTGGTCCTCATCTCCGTAAGGGACAGAAAGTCTACAGCCAGCTACTCCTGTGTACAGGTCCACTGCTGTAGCAGACACTAGTCTGGTACAGAGCCACCTAGTGGCAAAGTAGCTAACTTCACAAGCCCGCCACCACTTAGAGAGGTATGCTGCAATGTTCAGTTAGAGCAGGGGTAGGCAACCAGAAGCCCTCCAGCTGTTGTGGAACTACATTTCCCATGAGGCATTGCAAGGCTGGCAGTTACAATTACTTCCAGAGGCATGATGGGACATGTAGTCTTGCAACAGCTGCAGGGCCCCAGGTCGCCTACCCCTGATAGAGCCTAGATGGCAAGGATTTACTTTATGTTTTGTTTATTTTGAAATGCAAACGTTTCCCCAATAAACCTGGCTGCAAGCCAGATTTTAAGAAAACTGCTGTTTTAACTGCCTTTTTCCCAGGAGAGGTGATCCCCACAAGAGCTAATCCCTCACACATCGTGGACTCAGCTGGTGGTTTCCTAAAAAATGAAGAAGGTGATAAAAGCCCTGTTACAGGCCAATGCAGCCCAGTGAGAACCGAACCAACAGTTTGCGGAGGCCCTTCTGGAGTTAAAGAAGGAGCCCACAGCTCCTCCGCCGGTGGAACAAAAAATGGGACGAGCTAGCTCTCAGCTTGAGGTTACCGAACAAGAGGACATCTCTGACTCTAATAGTGGCATTGGACAGAATGTGACACTTGACTAAGAGGTCAGGAGGGAGGATTTTTGTATAGAGCAATTACGAGATGTGTGAAGGTTGGTGCAGCACTCATAAGTAATGAATGAAATACAGTATCTCACAAAAGTGAGCACATCCCTCACATTTTTATACATATGTTATTCTATCTTTTCATGTGACAACACTGAAGAAAGTACACTTTGCTACAATGTAAAGTAGTGAGTGTACAGCTTGTATAACCGTGTAAATTTGCTGTCCCCTCAAAGTAACTCAACACACAGCCATTAATGTCTAAACTGCTGACAACAAAAGTGAGTACACCCCTAAGTGAAAATGTCCAAATTAGGCTCAAAGTGTCAATATTTTGTGTGGCCACCATTGTTTTCCAACCACTGCCTTAACCCTCTTGGGCATGGAATTCACCACTGCCACTGGAGTCCTCTTCCACTCCTCCATGATGACATCACAGAGCAGGTGGATGTTAGAGACCTTGCACTCCTCCACCTACCATTTGAGGATGCCCCACAGATGCTCAATAGGGTTTAGGTCTGGAGACAGGCTTGTCCAGTCCATCACCTTTACCGCTTTTTTAGCAAGGCAGTGGTCGTCTTGGAGGTGTGTTTGGGGTCGTTATCATGTTGGAATACTGCCCAGTCTCCAAAGGGAGAGGATCATGCTCTGCTTCAGTATGTCACAGTACATGTTGGCATTCATGGTTTTCTCAGTGAACTGTAGCTCCCCAGTGCCAGCAGCACTCATGCAGCCCCAGACCATGACACTCCCACCACCATGCTTGACTGTAGGCAAGACACACTTGTCTTTGTACTCCTCACCTGGTTGCTGCCACACACGCTTGACACCATCTGACCCCAATAAGTTTATCTTGGTCTCATCCAATCACAGGACATGGTTCTAGTAATCCATGTGCTTCGTCTGCTTGTCTTCAGCAAACTTTTTTCACGCTTTCTTGTGCATCATCTTTAGAAGAGGCTTCCTTCTGGGACTACAGCCATGCAGACCAATTTGGTGCAGTGTGCAGCGTATGGTCTGAGCACTAACAGGCTGACCCCCCACCCCTTCAACCTCTGCAGCAATTCTGGCAGCACTCATACGTCTATTTCCCAAAGACAACCTCTAGATATGACGCTGAGCATGAGCACTCAATTTCTTTGATCGATTATGGCAAGGCCTGTTCTGAGCTGAACCTGTCCTGTTAAACTGCTGTATGGTCTTGGCCACCTTGCTGCAGCTTAGTTGTGGGGTCTTGGTAATCTTCTTATAGCCTAGGCCACAGATGTCAAACTGGCGGCCCTCCAGCTGTTGCGGAACTACAAATCCCATGAGGCATTGCAAGGCTGACAATTACAAGCATGACTCCCACAGGCAGAGGCATGATGGGACTTGTAGTTTTGCAACAGCTGGAGGGCCGCCAGTTTGACACCCCTGGCCTATGCCATCTTTATGTAGAGCAAAAATACTTTTTTCAGATCCCCAGAGAGTTCTTTGCCATGAAGGTCACGTTGAACTTCCAGTGACCAATATGAGAGAGTGAGAGCGATAACACCAAATCTAACACACCTGCTCCCCAGTCACACCAGAGACCTTGTAACACTAACGAGTCACATAACACCGGGGAGGGAAAATGGCTAATTGGGCCCATTTCACTCTTCTTAGGGGTGTACTCACTTTTGTTGCCAGTGGTTTAGTCATTAATGACTGTGTGTTGAGTTATTTTAAGCGGACAGCAAATTTACACTGTTATACAAGCTATACACTTATTACTTTACATTATAGCAAAGTGTCATTTCTTCAGTGTTGTCACATGAAAAGATAGAATAAAATATTTACAAAAATGTGAGGGTGTACTCACTGAGATACTGTATAGTCTATAAAATTCAGTCCAATAATAAGACTTTCAGAGCAATCAGGAAATACTTCTATGGTTGGCAGGAAAGAAGACCACCACTGACACCCAAAAATACAGCCTCTTACCCCCTGTAATGGACCTTCATCACAAAGGTCATGTAAGCCTGGGTAGATGGATCTGGGCATCTGGGCAATGGATCTGAGATGTTACCCTCATTAGAGCCAGAGAGAACGTTAGGATGATGGATGGGGAACCTGTGGATCCTAATTGCGGAGTGTCTTTTTCCCTACATGGCTCTTAAAAACAATTTGCTGTATCAGGTGGTAAAACTTGGTGAGGGGGAGGTAGAACAGCTGGTCGTTCCCAAACCCTACTGCAGGATGGTGCTAGACTTGGCCCATGGTCATATAATGGGGGGAAATCTGGGTATGGAGAAGACCAGGGAGAGAATAACCCAGAGTTTCTTCTGGCCCTGGCTGTTTGCAGATGTCAGAGAATACATGATGCTGAATTTAACTCCTTATTCGGCCAGCTTCTTATTCGAATGCAGAAGTTGGCTCCTTATTCGGCCAGCTTCTTATTCAAATGCAGAAGTTGGCTCCTTATTCGGACAGCTTCTTATTCAAGTTGGATCTTTATTAACAAAAGTGATTATTTACTAAATAAACATCTGCAAAGTATATAATAAAACCGTGAACTTTAACAACAATTCTGTCTCCCTAACTGCCATGCAATTAATGGGGTAGCTAACTTCAGCATCATAGAGAATACTGTGAGTCATGCCCCAAGTATCAAATGTCTGCACCGTCACCCGATTTTCGCAGTCTGCTTGTTCCTCTACCCATAATTGAAGTGTCTTTTGAGAGAATTGGCATGGATCTGGTGGGGCCAGTAGTAAAGTCTGCCCGGGGCCACCAGCACATTCTGGTAATACTAGACTATGCAACATACTATCCTGAAGCCATACCCTTGCGGAATACCTCCGCTAAGAATATCGCCAAGGAATTGGTCCAGGTATTTAGTCGCGTGGAGATCCCAATAGAGATCTTAACAAACCAGGACACCCTTTTCATGTCCAGGGTTACTAAGGAACTGTGCAAGTCATACAAAATCTCCAATCTCTGTACCTCTGTCTACCACCCCTAAATGGATGGACTTGTGGACAGATTTAATAAAACCCTCAAAAGTATGTTGAAAAAGGTGGTCGTCGAAGATGGGAGAAATTGGGATCTTTTGCTTCCATATAGTTGTACTCATAAGCTTACATACCCTGGCAGAATTTATGATTTCTTGGCTATTTTTCAGAGAATATGAATGATAACACAAAAACATTTTTTTCACTCATGGTTAGTGTTGGGCTGAAGCCATTTATTAGCAATCAACTGTGTTCACTCTTTTTAAATCGATCACAAGTTTACATACCCTGATTTTGGCCTGATAACATGCACACAAGTTGACACAAAGGAGTTTGAATGGCTATTAAAGGTAACCATCCTGACCTGTGATCTGTTTGCTTGTAATTAGTGTGTGTGTGTAGAAGGTCAATGAGTTTCTGGACTCCTGACAGACCCTTGCACCTTTCATCCAGTGCTGCTGACGTTTCTAGATTCTGAGTCACGGAGAAAGCAAAAGAATTATCAAAGGATCTTCGGGAAAAGGTAGTTGAACTGTATAAAACAGGAAAGGGATATAAAAAGATATCAGAGGAATTGAGAATGCCAATCAGCAGTGTTAAAACTCTAATCAAGAAGTGGAAAATGAGGGGTTCTGTTGAAACCAAACCACGGTCAAGTAGACCAACTCAAAATTTCAGCCACAACTGGGCTTTTTTGCCAAGAGGAATGGGAAGCTTTACCATCTGAGAAGTTAAAAAGCCTCATCCACAAATACCACAATAGACTTCAAGCCAAAACACGTGGTGTGGCTGTTTCAAGATGCACAATAAGGAGGCACTTGAAGAAAGATGGGCTGTATGGTCAAGTCGCCAGAAGAAAGCCATTGCTACACAAATGCCACAAAGTATCCCGCTTACAATACGCCAAACAGCACAGAGACAAGCCTCAAACCTTCTGGCGCAAAGTCATTTGGAGTGATGAGACCAAAATTGAACTTAATACTGTGTATTGCCCCCTTTAACATCAATGACAGCTTGAATTATTTTGTGGTGTTTGTGGATGAGGCTCTTTATCTTCTCAGATAGTAAAGCTGTGTATCATGCTCTGCTTCACTATAGCCAGAAAAAAAAAGTTCATAGATTTACTGAACTAATTAATGAACTCTATCCCACAAAATCCCACATTTTCTGGTGCAGGGATGCCCCATTCTATTCCTGTCCCTGACCTTGCAGGGTTAATAACTTTGGGTCTTCTGTGAAACTGCTGTGAAAAATGTTGCCATCAAGGACATGCCTCCAATGAGAAATGTTCTTTCATTGTGGTCAATAGGTGTAACATTCTGTAAACAGAAAAGAGAATTCTGTGACTAATCAGACTCTCCTCCATTCACAGATTGTGCTGGAAGTTCAGCAGCAGGAAGAGGACAGGGCATCCCTACACAGAAGATTATTAACACTGATCGATTAGCTTGCACAACATGAGAATTCATTACAGATAAGTTAGATCATTAATAGAGTTGAGCGAACCTCTGGAAGTTCGGGTTCTGCTGGTCCGGCCGAACTTCGGGACAAAGGGACCAGGCTGGTTTACAGGTATGCAGGTCGAATTCAGTCACTGGCATCCAGAACATCAGGCATCCACAAATTGAGGCGACGATAAAAGGCCAGTCATCCAACCACTTGAAGAGACCAGGCTCCAGATGATATATACCCCTGTGGAAGTCTTAGTAGACGAAACGCGTCGGGTAGACGATCCTGCTCCCATCTACTGTGCCTTTTTTACTTACCTGGAATTCCATGTGCCCGTTACTAGTTTTTAGCATGTAAGTGCAATAATTTTATAAATAAACCGTATCTGGTCATACAGTATCACACTATGTAGCTTTTATTTCCTACTGAGGCTTGCTGTGATACTATCTGGATCCCTATACTCTTGCCTCTACATCTGGAGCCTGGTCTCTTCAAGTGGTTGGATGACTGGCCCTTTATCGTCACCTCAATTTGTGGATGCCTGATGTTCTGGATGCCAGTGACTGAATTCGACCTGCATACCTGTAAACCAGCCTGGTCCCTTTAAGTCGTTGTGCGACAGGTCTTTCATCTCTACTTCACTCTGTGGATGCCTGACGACCTGGGAATCCGACCCACATGCCTGTATACCAGGTATTTCTGGTAAGAGTACCCTATTCACACATGGTGTTTTCATCTCGCACAAGTTGAAGATTTTTTCACGTTTTATTTACTTTTTAGTCGCTTCAGACACTTTTTGTTTCACGTTCAAGAGATAAACTTCTCCACTGGTGGATTAATATTATTGAACTTCACCTTACCATATTACAGTGTGGTTACATCTATATTTTGCAATATTCTTTTGTAGATTTCATGTCTGTGATTTATGTTTTTTTTTTCTCAATTTACTCTCAGTGCCTCGACCAGGGGGCTTACTTTCACGTGTATGCTCATGCGCTGCACATCTTTTATATCCATCTGTAATCCAGTATTTTGTTAAGGCTGTTTGTGCTAGCTGCTCACTATTTCACTGATTAGCCCGGTATTTTCTCTTTTTTAATTTTAAGTCTTGTGGGATCCATGCCTGATTCATTTTAATAAAGGTTAGCTTGTCCACGTTGGATGTGGACAAACGGCTCCACTTGTCTGTGATAACGCCCCCTGCCGTGCTAAACACACGTTCCGACAATACACTGGCTGCAGGGCAGGCCAGCACCTCCAAGGCATAAAGGGCAAGCTCAGGCAATGTGGCCAATTTGGAGACCCAGAAGTTGAATGGGGTAGACCCATCAGTCAGTACGTGTAGGCGTGTGCACACATACTCTTGCACCATGTTGCTGAAATGCTGCCTCCTGCTAAGACGTTGTCTATCGGCTGGTTGTGCTGTTTGTTGTGGCGGGCTGCTGACAAAGCTTTGCCACATTTCAGCCATGCTAACCCTGCCTTCTGAGGTGCTGGCGGTGGCACAGCTGCGTTGGTGGCCTCTTCCTCCTCCTTCTCCTCTGCCTTCGCCTTGTGCTTCCGCTGAGTGAGGGAAATAAGGACGGCACGTTGTCCTTGTAACAGGGATCCAGCAGGGTGGCCACCCAGTAATCAGAGGAAGTTACAATGTGGGCAACTCGGCTGTCATTGCGCAGGCACTGCAGCATGTAGTCGGCCATGTGTGCCAGGCTGCCCACAGGCAAAGACAAGCTGTCCTCTGTGGGAGGTATATCATCTGTGTCCTCTGTATCCCCCCAGCCACGCTCCAGTGATGCCCACGAGCTGCGTTGGGAGCCACCCTGCTGCAATTCCTCCTCCTCCTCCTCCTCATCTTCCTCGTCCTCCAGAACTGTGCCCTGGCTTGAATATTTTGGACCTGGCCTATGCTGGTGCAGGAACCCACCCTCCGAGCCACTTGCTAATGACTGGCCTGATAACCGTGGAAATGACCCCTCTTCCTCCTCCTCACCCTGCTGTGCCACATCCTCTTCCATCATGGCCCGAAGTGTTTTTTCAAGGAGACATAGAAGTGGTATAGTAACGCTGAGAACAGCGTCATCGGCACTGGCCATGTTGGTGGAGTACTCAAAACACCGCAATACGCTACACAGGTCTCGCATGGAGGCCCACTCGTTGGTGGTGAAGTGTTGCTGTTCAGCAGAGCGACTGACCCATGCGTGCTGCAGCTGAAACTCCACTATTGCCTGCTGCTGCTCGCACAGTCTCTCCAGCATGTGCAAGGTGGAGTTCCACCTTGTGGGCACGTCGCATATGAGGTGGTGAGCGGGAAGGCCGAAGTTCCACTGCAGCGCAGACAGGCGAGCAGCAGCAGGGTGAGAACGCCGAAAGTGCGCACAGACGGCCCGCACTTTATGCAGCAGCTCTGACATATCCGGGTAGTTTTTTTAGAAAATTCTGTACCACCAAATTCAGCACATGCGCCAGGCAAGGGATGTGCATCAAACGGGCTCGGCCCAGAGCTGCTATGAGATTTCGGCCATTGTCGCACACCACCAGGCCGGGCTTGAGGCTCAGTGGCAACAACCACTCATTGTTCTGTTGTTCAATGCCCGTCCACAGCTCCTGCGCAGTGTGGGGTTTATCCCCCAAACATATCAGTTTTAAAACAGCCTGCTGTCGTTTCCCCCTGGATGTGCTGATGTTGGTGGCGAAGGTGTTACGCTGAGCGAATGAGTGGGTGGTCAAGGAGGAGGAAGCGCAGTAGGAGGAGGAGGCAACAGGAGGCAAAGAGAAATTCCCTGCAATCCTCGGTGGTGGAAAGACATGCGCCAAATGGCTAGCCGGCTCAGGCCCACCCGCCACTACTTTTGCCCAGTGTGCAGTAAGCGAGATATAGCGTCCCTGCCCGTGCTTACTGGTCCATGTATCAGTGGTTATGTGGACCTTGCCACTGATGGCGTTGCGCAGTGCACACTTGATCTTGTCCCCGACTTGTTTGTGTAGGGAAGGGATGGCTCGCCTGGAAAAGTAGTGGCGGCTGGGTACCACGTACTATGGGACAGCCACCACCATCAGGTTTTTGAAACTGTCTGTGTCCACCAGACGGAATGACAGCATTTCAAAGGCCAGGAATTTTGAAATGCTGGCATTCAGGGCCAGGGATCGTGGGTGGGTAGGGGGATACTTCCTCTTTCTCTTTCTCTCCAGTGTTTGGGAGATGGACAGCTGGTGGCGTTGCTGTCATATCGTCTGTTTGCTGGGTGGCAGGTGCCGCTGTCACTGTAGAGGTGGAGGAAGAGGCCGAGGCAGCAGCAGAAGAGGAAGCAGGAGGAGGCCGAGACCTTTCTTGGATTTTGAGGTAATTATTCCAATGCAGCTTGTGCCTTGAATTTAGATGCCTGGTCATGGGGGTTGTGCTCAGGTTGAGAACATTTATGCCCCGGCTCAGGCTATCATTGCACAGCTTGCAAACCGCTTGTGTCTTGTCGTCAGCACATTGTCTGAAGAACTGCCACACGGGGGAACACCTTTGATCTGCCTTTGGTGTGCTAGGTCCCTGGGTGCGGTGGGTAGTAGCAGGCCTACTGTCTAGGGGATGCTCGCTCCGCTTTTGCAACCTGCTTCCTCTTTTGCTGTGCTGGTGCCTTTCGCCTCGCTCGTAGGGGATCTGTCATCCGGACGATGATGGGTGGCGTGGGTCCCTGGATCGTGTGGTTTCCGTCTAGTTTCCACAAGGGGGCACACCGTCAAGAAGTCTGTTACACGACTGCTGTTCTGTGTTCGCCAAACGTTCGACACGTTACTATCGGACTCGGCCCCGTATTTACAAGAGTTGGACTCGTGTTGGGGGTACTGGTCCGTAGATTTAAGTTCCGTGTTCGACGTAACCTTATTAATGGAGTTTTAGGTTCTTTCCAGAGCCGGAGGAGGACGAAGGAGAAGACGACGACGGAGCCGGAGAAGGAGGTGGAGATGT
>BLSH010396938.1:3461-22570 GCA_018402905.1 Glandirana rugosa
ACCACCGCAACGACAGTGTAGCAGACAAACGACCCACCGTCCACTGTGAACGTGACATCTCCACCTCCTTCTCCGGCTCCGTCGTCGTCTTCTCCTTCGTCCTCCTCCGGCTCTGGAAAGAACCTAAAACTCCATGAATAAGGTGACGTCGAGCACGAAACTTAAATCTACGACCAGTACGTCCAACACGAGTCCAAATCTTGTAAATACGGAGCGAAGTCCGAGACTAACGTGTCGCACGTTTGGTGAGCACAGAACAGCAGTCGTGTAACAGACTTCTTGACGGTACGGCCCCTTGTGGAAACTCGACGGAAACCACACGATCCAGGGACCCACGCCACCCATAGTGTCACCTGCCACCCAGCAAACAGACGATGTGACAGCAACGCCACCATGTCCGCCACCGTCCCCAAGCATTTCCACACGGTCCCATGGAAGCATACAGCTCTCCATCTCCCAAACACTGGAGAGAAAGAGGAAGTACCCCCCTACCCACACGCGATCCCTGGCCCTAAATGCCAGCATTTCAAAATTCCTGGCCTTTGAAATGCTGTCATTCCGTCTGGTGGACACGGACAGTTTTAAAAACCTGATGGCGGTGTCTGTCCCACAGTACGTGGTTCCCAGCCGCCACTACTTTTCCAGGCGAGCCATCCCTTCCCTGCACAAACAAGTCGAGGGCGAGATCAAGTGTGCACTGCGCAACGCCATCTGTGGCAAGGTCCACATAACCACTGATACGTGGACCAGTAAGCATGAGCAGGGACGCTATATCTCGCTAACTGCACACTGGGCAAATGTAGTGGCAGGTGGGCCTGAGGCAGCTAGCCGTTTGGCGCATGTCCTTCTGCCACCGAGGATTGCAGGGCATTTCTCTTCTCCTCCTGTTGCCTCCGCCTCCTACTCCACTACCACCTCCTCATCCACTCAGCGTAACACCTTCACCACCAACTTCAGCACATCCAGGGGGAAACAACAGCAGGCTGTTTTAAAACTGATATGTTTGGGGGATAAACCCCACACTGCGCAGCAGCTGTGGACAGGCATTGAACAACAGACCGATGAGTGGTTGTTTCCACTGAGCCTCAAGCCCGGCCTGGTGGTGTGCGATAATGGGTGAAATCCCATAGGAGCTCTGGGCCTAGCCGGTTTGACGCACATCCCTTGCCTGGCGCATGTGCTGAATTTGGTGGTGCAGAAATTTCTAAAAGACTATCCGGATATGTCAGAGCTGCTGCAGAAAGTGCGGGCCGTCTGTGCGCGCTTTCGGCGTTCTCACCCTGCTGCTGCTCACCTGTCTGCGCTGCAGCGGAACTTCGGCCTTCCCGCTCACCGCCTCCTATGCGATGTGCCCACAAGGTTGATCTCCACCTTGCACACGCTGGAGAGACTGTGCGAGCAGCAGCAGGCAATAGTGGAGTTTCAGCTGCAGCACGCACGGGTCAGTCGCTCTGCGGAACAGCACCACTTCCCCACCAACGAGTGGGCCTCCATGGGAGACCTGAATACCATATTGCAGTGTTTCGAGTACTCCACCAACATGGCCAGTGCCGATGACGCTGTTCTCAGTGTTACTATCCAACTTCTATGTTTCCTTAAAAAAACACTTTGGGCGATCATGGAAGAGGATGTGGCACAGGCGGAAGAGGAGGAGGAAGAGGGGTAATTTCCACGTTTATCAGGCCACTCATTCGCAAGTGGCTCGGAGGGTGGGTTCCTGCACCAGCATAGGCCAGGTAAAAAATTTTCAAGCCAGGGCACAGTTCTGGAGGATGAGGAGGACGAGGATGATGAGGAGGAGGAGGAACCGTGTTCACAGCAGGGTGGCACCCAATGCAGCTCGTGGGCATCACTGGAGCGTGGCTGGGGGGATACGGAGGACACAGATGATACACCTCCCACAGAGGACAGCTTGTCTTTGCCTCTGGGCAGCCTGGCACACATGAGCGACTACATGCTGCAGTGCCTGCTCAACGACAGCCGAGTTGCCCACATTTTAACTGCTGATTACTGGGTGGCCACCCTGCTGGATCCCCGTTACAAGGACAATGTGCCATCCTTAATTCCCTCACTGGAGTGTGATCAGAAGATGCGCGACTACTAGCGCACGCTGGTAGACGCGCTGCTGAGGGCATTCCCAAATGACACCGGTGGCTCAGTGGAAGCACAAGGCGAAGGCAGGGGAGGAGGAAGAAGAGGTCGCCAACACAGCTGTGGCACCGCCAGCACCTCAGAAGGCACCTCAGAAGGCAGGGTTAGTATGGCCGAAATGTGGAAAAGCTTTGTCAGCAGCCGCCACAACAAACAGCACCACCAGCTGATAGGCAACGTCTTAGAAGCAGGCAGCATTTCAGCAACATGGTGGAACCGTATGTGTGCACACGCCTACACGTACTGACTGATGGGTCTGCCCCATTCAACTTCTGGGTCTCCAAATTGGCCACATGGCCTGAGCTTGCCCTTTATGCCTTGAAGGTGCTGGCCTGCCCTGCAGCCAGTGTATTGTCTGAACATGTGTTTAGCGTGGCAGGGGGCGTTATCACAGACAAGCGCAGCCGCCTGTCCACAGCCAACGTGGACAAGCTAACGTTTATTAAAATGAACCAGGCATGGATCCCACAAGGCTTGTCTGTACCTTGTGCAGAATAGACATTTAGACCGGCCTCACACAGCCATTGGTATACTTGTTTTTTTTTTTTAATATGTCTCAATATTTTGGGGGCTACCCCAATTAGAAAAATCAAACAAACTTAAAACAGTGTGGGCTACCTCCTCCTCCTCCTCCGCCACTTCCGCCTACACCGCCACGGTCACGGCCTACTCAACCTCCTACTCCACATCCACCTCCTCCTCCATTTTTTGTTTTTTATGTGAT
This sequence comes from Glandirana rugosa, assembly GCA_018402905.1. Classification (NCBI taxonomy): domain Eukaryota; kingdom Metazoa; phylum Chordata; class Amphibia; order Anura; family Ranidae; genus Glandirana; species Glandirana rugosa. The sequence goes on from BLSH010396938.1 coordinate 6,337, forward strand.
TTTAAGTTATTTCCCTATCCACATTTGTTTGCAGGGCACTTGTCCTACTCTTACCCCCATTTTGCTTCCTTTTGCAGCCCTCTAGCCCTTTCCATGACTTTTTTAGAGCCATTTTTGTGCCCAAAAGTTCGGGTCACCATTGACTTCAATGGGGTCCGGGGTCAAGTTCAGTGCCGAACCCGAACTTTTTCACGAAGTTCGGCCGAACCCGCCAAACCCGAACATCTAGGTGTTCGCTCAACTCTAGTGGCACACAATGGACGCTATTGATTATATCACCTACTTTTGTCACTAATTAATTCTTTATATTTTTATTTTTGCTTTTTATTAGTCTTTTGATTTAACCACTTCAGCCCCGGAAGGATTTCACACTTCAGGACCAGATCACTTTTTGTGATTTGGCACTGCGTCGCTTTAACTGACAATTGCGCGGTTGTGCAACATTGTACCCAAACAAAATTTGTGTCCTTTTTTTCCCTCAAATAGAGCTTTCTTTTGGTAGTATTTGATCACCACTGCGTCATTTCTGATCGCCGCTATAAACAAAAGAAGAGCGACAATTTTGCAAAAAAACCCAAATTTCTTACATTTTGCTAAAATACAAATCCAAAAAAAAAATATAAAAAAAACATTTTTTTTTCAATGGTTTTGGCTGATTTATATTCTTCCTCATATTTGTGATAAAAAAAAAATCACAATCTGCGTTTATTGATTGGTTTGCGCAAATGTTGCTGCGTTTACGGATGATAAGAATTCATTTCTGGGGGTTTTTTATTTTTTACTAGTAATGGCGGTGATCTGCGATTTTTAGTGGTACTGCGATATTGCAGCGGACATGTCGGACCATTTTGACACTTTTTTGGGACCATTGGCATTTATACAGCGATCAGTGCTATAAAAATGCACTGATTACTGTGTAAATGCCATTGGCAGTGAACAGGTTAACCTGCAGGGGGCGCTCTAAGGGTTAACTGTGTTCCCTGGGCGTGTTATAACTGTATTAGTGTTTGACTGGCAGGGGAAGGGGAGTGATCACAGCTTCCATATAGAGGAAGGCTGTGATCACAGCCCTTCCCCCTCTCACAGAATGGAGATCCGTTCTTTCACTGTGGGGGGGGCATTGCGGGTAGCCGGCGGAGATCGAGTCCGCCCTACCCGCTCCCTGGCCCCCCAAACACAGTGAGCACGCGCTCACAGTGCACGATCTCGCAGCCGCCGTCATATGATGGCGGTTTGCGATATCGAGCCACCTTGTTGCTGTCAACCTGCGGTTGGCGGTCGGCAAGTGGTTAAAGCGTTTTTTAATTTAGAGATGGATTGTAATTTTTGATTGTGACACTAAGAATCACTTTTTGCGGGGGCGTGGCCAAGATGGCGACTTGAACGGACGTCCGAGACAGGAGCTCCGCCGTGTAATAATGCTGTGAATGGGTCATCCTGGTGCTATCTGTCTGATTGTTGGCTCTAGACGTCCTATATGCCCAGCAGAACTAATAAAGCCGGCCGTGGACGGGGTAAGAAGCTACACTTTCCCCCTGTGCCATCTTTCCCCCCGCCGGCTAGTGGCGGCAGTGTCCGGACACGTGCACGGACTCTTCTAAACATGGCGTCCCAGACAGAGGAGACGGAGCAGCCCCCGGCTGCACAGCCGAGTCTTGCTGAAGTGCTGGCGGCCATAGGCCAGTGTCAGGCCACACTTGGCGCCCTGACCACCAAAGTAGAAGCAGTGCAGCTGGATGTGGGGCATATCAGGCATGATATGGAGAAGATGAGATCTAGGATCTCTGAGGCGGAGCAGCGGCTGGGACATATGGAGGACACTGTGGAGGGACATACTACTGACCTGCGCACTTTACAAACTAAAGTTAAAGCTTTGGAATACAGGGCCGAAGACGCAGAGAATCGAAACAGAAGGAGTAATCTCCGCATATTAGGTCTCCTGGAGGGATCGGAAGGCCCAAACCCTACAGAGTTTGTGGAAACGTTGCTGCGCAACTTGCTGCCGGCAGCCCAGTTCTCCCCCTTCTATGCAGTGGAGCGTGCGCACCGGGTGCCGCCCAAGCCTGGACCTGTGGGATCTCCGCCGCGCACTTTCATCCTAAAATTTCTCAACTTTAGAGACCGGGATGAAGTACTCCGGGCCGCTAGGGTACAGGGGGAGCTGGCATATCAGAACGCCAAGTTGCTTATATTTCCGGATTATTCTGTGGAAACTCAGAAGTTACGGCGGTCATTCGACCATGTCAAGGCGGCTTTGAGAAACCGGGGCATTCGCTACAGTGTCCTGTTTCCGGCCCGGTTACGGGTACAGGATGGGGAAACCGTCAGGTTCTTCACCTCACCAGCTGATGCCTCAGCATGGATGGACTCCCTGCCACCTCATCGCTGAAACCGCCTGTGGTAAGAGGCACCTATTCACCCACACTAACTATAAGAGCTGTCTGCCCTTAACTGTGCATGGGATGTCTGTATTCTCTACATATGCTGTGACTGTTCCATACACGGTATTGTTGCTAGTTGACCTTGGTCCACGGTTTGGATTCTTTTTCCCTTTTAACTTTTTGTTATTGCAAGATTGGAGCCCCTGGTATGTCCAGGAGAAACATCACTTTCACCTCAACCAGCCCTTCATGTGTTAACAGGGCATAGTTACTTTATGGATCTGGGCTCTCCTGTATCAGTTTTACATACTGCTGGATCAATCTGCATCTCAATGACTCCCCTAATGAATCCTGCAGTCGCTGTTGGCTATTTGGACTGGGGTAGTCTCTGACGGCCCTGTGCAGGAGGCGGATTGGCTATGTATCGCAGGAGAACTTTAAATCCTCAGGTAGTACTGTACTCTATCAGCATTCATTACCCAGTTGATCTGAATATGTTTTGATAAAGGCGGCCATCTTGGCTTCTGGTCAAAGGACATGTCCGAGGTGAACTGTACCCACTGACCACGCCTCCCAGCGGTAGTTGGGTACCTTATGACTGTTGGGGGATTATGCATTCCTGGGTTGGGGTTGGGGATGCGGGGTGGGGGGTGGGGGGGGAGATTTCACATGGGGGGTGGGGGGGGTTGGGAAGTTGTTTTTTATGTTTCATTTCACTGTTGCTGGTGCTTTATTGAATGTACTGAACATACCTTTATGTGTTTGTATTGGAATCATCCGAGGCCCTTCAATACTCCTCTCAAAGAGTGTTTGAATATGGGGGGAAGAATGGTAGACTATTGGCGTGGTTGGCCAGAGGTGACTCGCCGGCTACGCCAATAGGCTGCATCAGGGATGAAGAGGGGGTGGTCCTTACATCCCCTAGACTTATTAACGAACGTTTTGCCAGATTTTTCTGCTCTATATATACTACTAGGGTAGAATATCAAAATTCTGAACTACTATCATTCTTAAATGAGTTGCCAATCCCTACACTGTCGGAAGCAGCGCGGGAGAAATTAGAGGGTGACATTACTGTAGAAGAGGTCCAGGAGGCGATAAGTGGGCTAAAGGGGGGGAAGGCACCTGGGGCGGACGGTCTTCCTTCAGAATTTTATCAAAATTACAGTGAATTGCTGGTCCCCAAATTAACATCCCTCCTGTCCAAACTAGGGACATTGGAAACTCTGCCCGAGTCAATGGCCGAGGCGATTATAGTGCTGGTGCCTAAACCAGGGAAGGATCCACAGGAATGTGCGTCCTATAGGCCTATATCATTACTAAATGTCGATGCAAAAATATTTGCTAAGATTTTGGCCTCTCGACTCTCTCAAGTCATAGAGGAATTGATAGATGTGGATCAGACAGGGTTTATGCCGGGCAAGGGGACGGATATAAATATTAGACGACTTCATCTTAATTTGCACATCCCCCATGATAATGCTGGGTATAGAATCATTGCCTCTCTCGATGCAGAGAAGGCATTTGATTCTGTGGAGTGGGTATATCTTTGGGAGGTGCTGAACCGTTTTGGGTTTGGCCCGCGGTATCTTCACGGCCTTCAATTACTGTATAGTGCACCCAGAGCTAGAGTCCGTACGAACAACTGGCTCTCTTCCTCCTTCAGGTTATCGCGCGGAACGCGACAGGGATGTCCTCTTTCTCCTAGTCTCTTTGCCCTGGCGCTTGAGCCCTTGGCCATTTGGATCCGTACTGCTCCGCAGGTTAAAGGTCTCAGGGTGGGTAGACTGGAAGAAAAAATCTCGCTTTATGCAGATGACACCCTCTTGTACCTTAACGATGCCGGACCCTCATTACAAGCCGCCTTACAGATTTTTGATATGTTCGGTAAATATTCTGGGATCAGGATTAACTGGACGAAATCGGTATTATTCCCTATTGACGATGCGGCGAAATTGTCTGCCGCCTCTACACCACTGAAATGGGTTGACGAGTTTCGATATTTGGGGGTGGTAGTGACTAGACGGACGATGGGGTATATAGACAAAAATCTTCGACCATTAATTAATGACCTTAAAAAACGTTGTTCTGCATGGAACAAACTCCCATTGAATATCCTAGGACGAATTAATCTTCTTAAGATGATTATCCTTCCCAGGTTCAACTATATATTCCGAAACTGCCCTGAATGGATCCCCGCCTCTCTCTTTGCCGAAATTAGTTCAACCCTTAGCTCATTCATTTGGAGTGGTGGGGCGCCACGAATGGCGAAAACTACTCTATGGCTGCCGGCCCATATGGGTGGGCTTGCTCTCCCTAATTTTCAAGTATATTGGTGGGCGGCTATGTTGGTCACGGTTCGCTGGTGGTTTGAGGGATCGAGGGCAAACGCGGCGACGTGCCTTGAGGCGGCCTGCTTGGGCTCCCTGACAGACTTACGTAATTTTGCTTACAGGGGTCCGGGAGCGTATCTAAACTCTCCTAGGCCTACGAAAATAACATATAGGGTGTGGGAGGTGGCTAGGAAGCGTTTTTTGTCCCCGGATAAATGGTCCCCGGCCCAACCACTATGGGGGAACCCTCGATTCCATCACCTGAAAACTATACCAGATCCCAAAGTGTGGGCGAGATACGGCATTACCACTCTGGGGGACGCCCTCACTCAGGGGGCCCTACCCCCCTTTGAGGAATTGGCCGCGGCATTTGGACTCCCCCGGTGGATGCATTTTAGGTATATGCAACTCAAACATGCTATTCGAGCTCAGTTACCGCGCACACTGACACTTCAAGAGGACCCCATAGAGGCCTTACTTTCGCAGGGAGAATTACGCAAGCCCCTTTCAACACTTTATTGTGTATTGTTGAGTAAAGACTCCCCCAGAATCACCAAACTATGGGAGCTATGGCAGGAAGACATTCCAGCATTGAATAGGAAGGACTGGGAGGAGTGTCTTGAGTTGGGACCTAAGTTGGTCATCTCATCGGGTGACAAATTCATACAGATTAAAATTATACACAGACTACACTACACCCCCTTTAAACTACATCGCATTTTTCCGGATAGAGACCCCCACTGCCAGCGCTGTCAGTCGCAGATTGGCACTCTGATTCACATGCTTTGGGACTGTCCTAGAGTAAGACCCTACTGGACTGGGGTCTTTGAACAAATTAATTGCAGGCTGCAGCTGACTGTACCTATGACACCTGAACTAGCCCTACTAGGGGTGCATGACGATGTTCAAAGGCCATACCACACAAAACTATTGATTTCGTTTCTTCTTTTCTATGCCAAAAAGGAAATTCTTTTAAAATGGATTTTGGTAAATCCCCCCTCTCTGGCATCCTGGGAGGCACTGGTGACAGCAGCCTTACCTATGTATAGAATCACCTACAGGAACAGGGGTTGTGCGTGGAAGTACGACAAGGTTTGGGGCCCCTGGTGCAATCTAGAGGATGGAGTGGGGGGATAGGGGTGGGATACCCTTCCAGGAAGCCTATATATGCACATACACCGGATATAAATGGTTAAATGCAGTGGTAAATGTGATGTAATTACAGTTGCACGAATATAAGCTATGTAACCGATGGCTCTACTGTATGTTTACAATCGCTGATAAGCTTTGTGTTATGGTCCTAATTGTTTTCAATAACAATCCTTCGGAATATCATGCAATGTGAATGACATATTTGGTATGCTGTATACAATATATGAACAACCAATAAAGCACCTTTGTTTGTAAAAAAAAAAAGAATCACTTTTTGCACAGTTTGATTATATTTGATATTATTCAGACACTTACCAGTAATGTTAGTTCTACATCAACATTAGAAATTGATTACATTACTAGGAGAGGTCCAAGGACAGAACCTTGGGGGTCCCCAACAGAGAAAGGAAGAGGAGAGGAGGAAGTTGAATTGAAAGTAATACTATAGGTGCGGTTGGATAAGTAGGAGGAGAACCAGCGAAGAGTACAATCATGGAGACCAAAAGTGTGGAGGAGGAGGGGGTGGTCAACAGTATCAAAGGCAGCAGAGAGGTCCAGAAGTAGGAGTACAGAAAAGTGTCCGTTGGTTTTGGCCGTTAGTAGATCGTTTGTTAATTTTAGGAGAGCAGTTTCTGTGGAGTGTTGAGGATGAAAACCAGACTGAAGGGGATCAAGAAGGCTATCATCAGCAAGGTGGTCGCAAAGTCGGTTGTAGACCAGACGTTCAAGGAATTTGGATAAAAAGGGGCGCAAGGTAATGGGGCAGAAGTTGTCAAGATTGGATGGGTCCAGGGAGGGCTTTTTAAGTATGGGGCTAACTAGTGCATGTTTTAGAGAGTTGGGAAAGATGCCAGAAGAGAGGGAGAGATTAAAGATGTGAGTTAGAGTGTGTAGAATAGAGCCAGAGGGTGAACGTAGCATTTGCGAGGGAATAGGATCCAGAGAGCAGGTAGTGAGATGGACATTGGCAAGTAGTTTAGCAACCTTTGCCTATAGTGGTGTGGTTGAGAGAGGAAAGTAATGATCGAACCTGTGGGCATGAAGTGTAAAGAGTGGAGGGTATCTGAACAGCAGAGATCTCCTCGCAAATTGTATCAATCTTTAGTTTGAAGTGATTGGCGATCACTTGGGCAGTGAGTGAGTTGGTGAATGGAGGCAGAGAGTTGAAGGTAGAGAGTTGAAGGTAGAGAAGAGTTGACGGGGACGGGATAACTTTCTAATGAGAGTGATAAAATAGGTCGGTTTGGCAGTGAGGAGGCTGGAATTGTGTTTTTGGAGGGCAGTTTTGTATTGGTTGAAATCTTTCTGAGACTTCGACTTACGCCACAGGCGCTCCTGAGCATGGCTGTGTTTTTTCAGACTTCTAGTATCATCTGGCTGATTCTGTGGGTAGTGAGGGGGGCCAGTGAGCCCATTGAGGCTAGAAGTGAAGTGTTGTAGACAGAAGTGGCTAGGTCGGTGCAGGATAGGGGTGAGATTTTGTCATATAGGTTGTCGATAGCAGAGTAGAGAAGCGAAGGGTTGAGATGACGTAGGTTTCTTTTAGACAGTTGGAGGGAGAGGAGGTGGAGGAGAGGGAGAGAGTGAAGCTAATAAGGTAGTGATCAGAGAGGGGGAATGAATAGTTGGAGATGGAGAGGTTGCACAGAGTGCATAGGTGGGAGAAAACTAGGTCAAGGGTATTGCCTTCAGAGTGAGTAGGGGCATGTATCCATTGCTTCAGGTCAAAGGAGGAGGTTAGACTGAGAAGTTTGGAAGTAGCAGGAGTGTTAGTATTAATAGGGATGTTGAAGATACCAAGAATGATTGTGGGGATTTCAGAAGAGAGAAAGTAGGGTAGCCAGGCAGAGAAGTCATCAAGAAAGGTTGATACCGGTCCAGGTGAACCACAGCTATCCTTAGAAAAACTGGAGAGAAAACACAAATGCAGTGTGCTTCAAAAGAGGAAAGTGACAGAGAGGGAGGTGGGTGAAGTACCTGAAAGGTGCTATGAGGGGCTAGAAGAATTCCAACACCACCTCCCTTACGTCCACTAGATCTGGGGAGTGTGTCCAGAGAAGACCACCATGGGATAGGGCAACAGTGGACGCAGTGTCGGATTCATGAAGACAGGTTTCGGTAATGGCGAGTAGATTAAATGACTTAGCAATAAAGAGGTCATGGAAAGAAGTGAGTTTGTTACAGACAGAGCGGGAATTCCAAAGGGCGCAAGAGAAAGGGAGTCTGGTCTTGGGGAGAAGAGAAATGGGCACTAAATTGTGTAGATTGCTGCTGCTGCCAGGGGGTGTGGGGTGATGGGTGTGCCGAGTACAGTTAAATGATGGAGGCCCAGGGTTTGGGGATATATCTCCAGAGGTTAGGAGAAGCAAAAGGGTGAGGGACGTAATGTGGGAGTGTGATTTATATGAAGGGATATGTCCCAGTGTCCTGGAGATTTTTTGTGTGTGTGGATTGTGGATAAGCAGGAGTTGGTGGGTGCAGTAATAAGGAGAGGGCAGAAGTGAGGGTGATATATATAAACTGTGGGGAGAAGAAGAGGGGTGAAGGAGAGTTAGCTTAAGGATAGAGGACAAAGCTGTCAGAAGGAGTGGTAGAGAGTGCATGTTAAAAGGGGAGAAAGAGCTGAAGGGATAAACAAGATCACCTGTTGCCTCTGTGGTGATTTTCAAAGTACTTTCTTGTGTTCATTCACTTTGTGCATTCATTGAAGTGCAGATACTGAAGTATTCCCACTTATAGAAATAGCCCCACTTTGAGGAAGAGCTCCCACAGCAAGTGTGCCCCCCTTGGCACGTGTGCCTTTCCCAGGAGATGCTTAGATTTATACTGATGGGAATGGGGTAGGTGCATTCCAATTAGCAATCAAGAGGTAATAAAAAATAGCTGGCTTGACATAGCAAATCTCACTTCAGAAACAGAACAACAAGAGCACTAGAGATAACAGATCATCATTTTTGGGAAAGACTAGGGAGAAATAAACATTGCAATGTGGACAGGTCTATAGATGCTGAAGCAAAAACAACATACCATTATTAAAAGACATGAGCAAAAGTAGACAGCAGTGTTTTCAGTTTTTGGGTGGAGTAGTCAGCAAGACAGACATACCTGTGGAGGGTCAGAGAAGAACATTTTCAGATGACACATTCAGATGATGAGTGCAGAGACCAAAGTGTTCCCACTAATCCATGGGCCAGATCACCTGCGTGGTTGCCAAAGGTAACGGCACATGGTAACAAAGTCACTGAATTACAGGATGATGCAAGTGCTCGCCCCAGTGTCGGTTGCAGCGACTGGGCTGGCGAGAGTGGCAATTGGCAACCGCTCTCCCCGATTGCTCTGGGCAATGGCACACCTGTAAAAGTTTACTGTCTAGCTGACAAACACACAAGTCCTTTTCCCAAAGTTCAGTCCACTTTAGCAATAAAACAAGTTCCTGGCTCAGTTCTCTTTCGGTTGCTAGAGGCAACGACTGTCAGAATTGCAGATGAATCCCAGAAAATGAGCCCCCAAATGTAGCCATGTGCTCCCTCAAGAGTGGCTGATAGCTGTGGTCCACCTGCCCGCTGCCCTCAATCATACAAATTCCACACACCCAGAGTCACTGAACAGACCGGTACTTTGTTTTGTTGTTTTATTTAGGGGTTTGAACTTTGATAGGGATAGGGATGACTGTGGGATGCCCAGTATTTGAACATGGGACCTACTGTATACACTTCCGGTATATACACTTCTCCTCCTCCAGCACACTACTTGCTGACCGTTACTCTTCTCCTTTCCTCTCTTCGGCACACTACTTACTGACCGTAGGAAATTTATCAGACCGCCATGACACCTTCTCTTCACCACAGCTAGCACATGATTAGGCCTGCTGCAGCTGCGGGCAAGGCCTCAGAACCACCCTTTGTGGGCAAGAATCGCAGGTTTCCTTCCTTGAAACTGCAGGCCCTCTGTAGTGTAACTAAGTATGTTGGTGCTACCTGGGACTACTACTCCCAGCCCATCCATCTTCCAGACCCATCCGGCCTGTCCTGCTGTCTAATGGCTCTCCTTCCTCTTGGTTGGCTCCTTCTGACTTCTACAGACTGCTCTCTCTCCTCCCAGACTGTCTCACCCTTCTCATCCAACTCCCAGGGGCCACCACTCACCGCCTATATGGTGGATTCTTTAAAGAGTCTCTTCACATGTAGAACTCAGCTGCTCTCCTGCTTCATTGTGCCACTCCAGGAGCTGACTCCTGCTCCTGGCCGCACCCAAACCCCAGGCCTAAGGTTCACCCCCGCCCCCCAGACTGGGGGCTCCCCTCCCAGGCAAGGTCTGATCCGCAGCTCCAGCTACATCTTCATCTCTTCCACCCGAACTCTCCTGACACCTGCTGGCAGATAGTTGTATTTAACGACGCTTGCCTCCTGACAACTAGGGTTGCCACCTCATCCCTTTAAAACCGAACACATATTAATTACACAGGTTCTGTGGCTGATGAAGGTGGTAATTAAAATCACTTGGGGCCCTATCTGCATTAAAGTAGCCTCAGAACCTGTGTAATTCATGTGTTCGGGTTTAAAGGGATGAGGTGGTAACCCTACTGACAACCCAGCCTGTGGATCGGTCAGTGCTCCTTGTCATACATCAGGCAGTGACACTTCCTCATCCATCCCCCTTCTAGAGCTTTCCCAGATCAATGGGAGGAATCTCCAAGCAGTGTAACTTCCCTCCATCTCCAGCCCCTCCCCTGAGCCACTCCTAGCCCAGATCAAAAAACATTCAGGCCTGCACTTACAGTCAGGCCTAACTAGATTTTTAATTAATTAATTTAAAAATCTACAAAAGTAAAAGCACCTACACTATGGGGGCGCTACATGTATAACAAAACTTTAATCATGCTCTTCTTCAAATATATCAAGTACTACATCACATGCACATAATCTGAATGCACTCACAGTGCCCGACTTTAAGATCTATGAATGTTTTTTGTATGATTCACACTTTAAGGGGTAGCAGTTATCTTCAGAGCTACCATAGGTTGGCACCATCTTATAAGCATTCAAAACTAAAAAAATAGCTTATAACTGATGTTAAAGAGGATCTTCAGTCTTTAGAAAAAAATAAATAAATACATAAATAAATAAAAGTCAGCAGCTACAAACACTAGCTGCTGACCTATAATAAAAGGACACTTACCTGTCCAGAGATTAAGCATTGTCCTCACCCTGGCCGCTTCTTTGCCAGTCTGTGCTTTGTGAATGGTCCTGTGGGCAGGGAGGGATAGAGGGAGAACTTCTGGTGGAATCGCTTAGAACCCCCAAACATTCTATATATTATTTTAGCAGACACCCTAGGGAATAAAATGGTGGTCATTGCGACGTTTTATGTTACACAGTATTTGAGCAGCAATTTTTCGAATGCGTTTCATGAAGAAGAAAAAAAACACTAAAGTTAGGCATGATTTTTTGGCATAATGTGAAAGATGATGTTACATTGAGTAAATAGATACCTAACATGTCAAGCTTTAAAACTGCGCACACTTGTGGAAAAACACCAAACTTTAGTACTTAGGAATCTCCAAAGACAACACTTTAAAAAATTTTAGTGGTTAACTGTCTAGAGTTACAGTGGAGGTCTAGTTCTAGAATTATTGCTCTCGCTCTAACATTCGTGGCGTATGTAGCATGTGAGTATCTGGCTCTGATACCAGCCACTGACCTCACCGCATGTCCCTGGTGCGTAGATAGTTGAATGGCTACCAAAATATTATTTTTCACCCTTTTTTTTTTTAAATGACCTGTTGTATCAAAAACTGATAAGAAAGATAATAGCATCATTATTATTTACTTGTATGCACAACTCTCCAAAGTTTTCTTGCTTCACTATATTGTTTCACATCTAAATAATACATCGTAGCTTCAACATGGTTGCAGTCTGCAAAGTTATTTTTCCAGAGTTAAAAGAAAAGAGCTTGGAATTAGCAAACAGCGCCCCCTATGGATCAACAATGAAAATGTCAACTTTTTTTACATGGTTTCCTTAGTCACACAGTTCAGACATTTCATTAAATGATATCAAAGCACTCTTTTTCTCTTGCCTAATATTGGATAAAGTTGTAAGGTTTATTAAACCTGACATGTTTTTATTACTGTTTCTTCACTGGGGAGATTCACCTCTCTATTTGTCCTGGTAACCATGGTCATTGTAATGGAAAGCGAGGGAGAATTCAAAATTTGTCAATGGAACAGAAATAGAGAGAAAATCAACACTGGCCATCTTGGCTGAGCAACCGCTCAGCCAAGATAGCCGCTTAAAGCCTGTGTGCTCTGTGTGCACTTCCAGTAGATCCCACATCCACGCTGCCACCTCTACAGCTCCACTGCATTATTCCCTTACCCTGAGCCCACGGAGATGTCCAAAAGGATGCCCAGCTGCAAAAACTCTCTGGGTTTTTCCCCACTATGCAATGCAATCTCCAACAAGAGGGTAGCGGGAGTCTTAATGGCATGGCCACAAAATGGGGAACCCTGCATGGAGGTATGAGTCCCACATGCTAGATCCCATAGATCTTACTGCAGATAAACCTATTTCTGATACTATGATGAAGGGCATGTTACTGTCACTATGCTCTTCACTTCAAACAGATATGTTAGCATGCTTTAAGAGGCACTCTACTGAAGTACAACATCTGGGTGAGTGAGTCAGTCACCTAGACGGCTCTATGAGTGCTTGTGCTGCATCATACAATACTATGGTGGGTGCATACGAGTCGCATAGCAAGGAAATTGCATGGTTAAAATTGAAAGTAGCAGACTTGGAAGACCGCTCCTGCTGCAAAAATCTTAAAATCAGGGGGATCCCTGAGTCAGTCAAGTCATCCCAACTTCTCCATTATGTGCACAGCCTCTTTCTGGCAGTAGTTCCACCACTTTTATCTATGGACCTCATCATCGACAGGATACATAGGGTTCCCAAGCTGTCATTTCTGCCACAAGGGACACCAAGAGATGTTCTTTTGTGGATCCATTTCTATCAAGATCAAAGATTCTCGTTGCATTGCTCCAGCAGGACAAACAGTCTGAACAAGCTGTCACTCTCCAAGTCCTTCCAGACTTATCCACCTACACGCTCCAGAGGCGGAAAAACAACCTCTCCATCACAAAACCCTTTCAAAACCACTAGATCGGCTATCAATAGAAGTACCTGGTTGTGCTCAAAATTACGCGGGAGGGATCTACGTCTCTCATTGACAACTTGGAAGGCGGCATCCGCCTCCTCAAAGAATGGAACATCTTTCTAGCAGACCATCTGCAACTGCGCCCTCTCGCCATTTCCTGAAATCCTCCGGCGAATGGAAAAAGGTTGTCCACAAACGGTCTGCGAAGAAGAAATGTACATGACCTCAGCCCTTGTCATAACTACGAAGCTCAACATTCAGCAATTTCTCTAGGAATCACATGTACAACCCTAGAGGACTCGGTTTTTCTTATACCCCTTGCTTGGTTCACGTCTGAACCCATTTACCTATTCCATTTGTTTTTGTGGGTTCTGGTTCCTTTGTTTACCCACTTATTATGTTATTCGTACTCCATGCTTTGCTTTGGCATACATGTTAAGTCATTACGCCCAATTGTGCATCAACTGCTACTACCCTTTCTGCTACAACAAACTCATTTCATCTCTATGATCCTGGTTCAGTTCTGATTTCCCCCATTGTTCTTTCTCGCAGGACTATCTCCAAGAAGTGGACTGCAATGCTCTGCCTGTCCTTCACCTGTACATTGCAATGCCATTGAAACCCTTATGCCTCGTACACATGGTGCGACTGTTGTATGACCGCACGTTCAACAATCGGCTGTTGGTGGTTGTGTCTAGCACACTGACATGAGTCAAGTAATCGGCCAACAAAGCTGAACGTAGTGATGTGTTACGAGCATATAACGAGGAAATTCAAGTGAATGTGATTTGTGAATTAGGAACACAGGTTTACACAACCAAGCACTTCCTGGATTCAGAACATGCGTGTTTGCACTTTCAACTTTTGTTGGGCCAACTTCTGTACACACTAGTCAACAGTCACATGACGCCTTGTTGGCCAACAAAAGTTTTATAGTTTGCTCAGCCAACTTCTGTTGTACGACTGTCGAATGCCAGCTGTTGTAATCACGCGTACTAACGTTTGGTTTATCGTACAACAAGCTGTTGTACGACCGTTGTTGTACGGCCATCGCACCGTGTGTACGGGCCATTAGCCATTAATGCTGTGGTCTCAACCACCTGGCCAAACTCCACTCACTATGGTGGGAAGTAATTTCTGCAAAGGCGGATACTTTTAGCACTCATTAAACATTCTGCTGCACCTAAATTTTATCATGAAGACTTTCCTCATATCTTTTCCACTGACTTTTCCTTCAAAAAAAAGGGAGTCATTGTTGCCTTCCCAGAGCTAGTTAACTTTCTCTCTCCAAACCTCCGCCATTGATACCAATGCTTAGTATGTTATACTAGTGTGTACCATGGGGGCGTGGTTTGCACGCATATGAGATGGCAACATAAGCCTAGAGCTCCTTCAAGCTGACCAGGATAATCAGCGACAACGGGCAAACCGACGAACACAGCAATATCCCCACATAGCCCACAAGCTTCCACAGACCTCCCTGCCATGATGTCCTGCAAAAGAAAGGAGCAAAGGGGGCCGAAAAAGCTGACAGCCTTATTTCAGCTATCAGACCGGCCATGGGGATGATGGCAAGATGGCACAGACGGAGTGGCAGCACGGCCATCTACGGCCTACACATATCTCCCAGACGTCAATTTAGGAGAAATATGGGATTCATCTGCTCCTCAGTCTCTCCCAAACTCGCCTCCACTGTCGCCAATCCACCAAAGCCCGGTAAAATCAAGGATGCGGATGAATACAACACAGCAGACTGGAGCCACGGTGAGTACTGAACTCAATAATGATCAGGCCATCGCCTCACTACAATCATCCATAGAAGCCTTCCCAACAACAGGGCAATCGGTGCTAGATACCACAATGAAGGATATGCTGATATCCCTGCAGTCCTCTCTCATGACCAATCTCTCATCATTGATTCATAAATTCCCAGCTGATATGAGACATATGGGAGATAGGGTGCACCACATTGAAAATAAAATGGTGGAATGTACTGATACAGTCAATGAGCTTGTAGATTCATACACAGAACAAAAAGATAACACCAAGTGGATTAAGGTGAAATTAGCGGACCTCGAGGACCGCTCAAGGTGCAATAATATTAAAATGTGTGAGTTCCCTGAATCAGTCCTCCCCACAGAGCTCCAAGGATATGCTAGCACCATGTTCTCGACCTTCCTCCCGGAGCTATCACCGTTGGAGCTCAATATTGACCGCATACATATAATCCCCAAACCGCGACATCTTGGAGAAGATATCCCTAGAGACATTCTCCTGAGGATCATAGTTACATAGTTAGTCAGGTTTAAAAAAGACACAAGTCCATCCAGTTCAACCAAAAAAAAAATAATAATAATAATAATTTATATATAGCCAAACAATCCCATATACAATCCTTCACCCACAGTTGATCCAAAGGAAGGCAAAAAAAACCCCCAGCAAAGCATGATCCAATTTGCTATAATGGGGGAAAAAATTCCTTCCTGATCCCCCGAGAGGCATACACCCTGGATCAACTTTACCTATAAATGTTAGTACCCAGTTATATTATTTACATTAAGGAAAGAATCCAGGCCTTTTTTAAAGGAATCAACCGTACTGGCCAAAACCACCTCTGGAGGGAGTCTATTCCACATTTTCACAGCTCTTACTGTGAAGAAACCTTTCCGTATTTGTAAATGAAATCTTTTTTCCTCTAGACGTAAAGAGTGCCCCTTGTCCTTTGTGATGACCTTAAAGTAAATAACTCAACACCAAGTTCACTATATGGACCACTTATATATTTGTACATGTAGATCATATCCCCTCTTAACTTCCTCTTCTCAAGAGAGAATAAATTCAGTTCCTCTAGTCTTTCCTCATAGCTAAGCTCCTCCATGCCTTTTATTAGTTTGGTTGCCCTTCTCTGCACTTTCTCCAGTTCCCCAATATCCTTTTTGAGAACTGGTGCCAAAAACTGAACTGCATATTCCAGATGAGGTCTTACTAATGATTTGTACAGGGGCAAAATAATGTCTCTATCTCTGGAGTCCATACCTCTCTTAATACAAGAAAGGATTTTGCTTGCTTTGGAAACCGCAGCTTGGCATTGCATGCCATTATTAAGCTTATGATCTACCAAGACCCCCAGATCCTTCTCCACTATGGATTCCCCCAGTTGTACCCCCCCCCCCCCCAGTATGTACGATGCATGCATATTCTTAGCCCCC
>BLSH010396938.1:30290-79240 GCA_018402905.1 Glandirana rugosa
CGATTTTTCTTTTGGATAAACCGAGTGGTTACATAGTTACATAGTTACATAGTTAGTCAGGTTGAAAAAAGACACAAGTCCATCCAGTTCAACCAAAAAAAAAAAAAATATATATATATATACATATATACATACATACATACATACATACATACATATATACATATATATACATACATACACATACACTGACTGCAGCACTGTGACTCCAGCTTATAAAGAGGCTGGGTCACATGATGCACCGGCCAATCACAGCCATGCCATTAGTAGGCATGGCTGTGATGGCTTCTAAGGGCAAACCAGTGAAACGCTTGTTGATTGGCTGCCCTGCAGCTTCTCAACACGTGGAGTAAAATAGCAGAACCCCGGACCGAACCCGAACGATTTTTGAAATGTCCGGGTCCGGGTCCGTGCCACGGACACCCTAAAGTTCGGTACGGACCCGAACGTTACAGTCCGGGTTCGCTCAACACTAGTCGTGAGCCAAATAGGTTTTCTTTTTAGCCTCTTAAATTTATTGCCCATGGGAATATACTTTGCAGTGAGTTCGCATACAGTTTTTTTGAAACATTCCCATTTCTGTTCTGTGTTCATCGATGCCAATATTCCCTCCCAGTCTAAGTCCTGCAGAGCAGCCCTCATCTTTGTAAAATTTGCTCTCTTAAAATTAAGTGTTTTTATCTTTCCCGTATGTGTTTGTTGCTTGCAGCTTACATTAAATGAAATCATGTTATGGTCACTGTTACCCAGATGTCCCTTTATATGAATATTGGTAATTGGGATCTACTTTTTTCAAGTCAAGGAAAAAATTCTAGCCAAAGCTAGGGCCCTAGCTACACTACCGGCACCATACTCTGAAATCCAACTATTCGCAGACCTATCACAGCACACGCCTCAGATGAGAAGGCAACTGAAAACAGTCACTAAGGCTCTCAACAACCACAAAATACAGTACAAATGGCGCTATCCCGTGACCATCTTGATAACCCGCAATGGAATCCCCCATTTGATTTCCTCCATGGAGAGTGGCATGAAACTACTTAATACCTGGGGCATCATTCCAGAGCTCCCGCGTGAGAATAATAATAATTTACCATCCTCTCATTGAACGCAAAAGGTTTAAACCACCCTGCAAAAAGAACTTTCCTGTGGAAGACAGCCTTATCCGTTAACAGTGACATAATATGTGTCCAGGAAACACACTTTGCCCAAAATGCAATCCCCAAATGTCAACATAGACAATTCCCGCAAATATTCTAGGCTTGCTTCTCACGCAAACAAAGAGGAGCTATCAGAGACACTGTTTCTTTCCAACTAAATAATGGTGTTATGAATCCTGAGGGCTGCTATATCATCTTACTGTACGCAATTAATAATATGCTACTCACGCTAACTTCGACCTATGCTCCGAACCAAAGACAGATGAGTTTTCTCAGAAAGACCCTAAAAAAGTAAAGCAACTACAACAAGGCCACCTAATTATATGCAGAGACTTTAATTTGGTACCAGACAATGACCTAGATTCCACAGCAGGACACAAGAGGCATGCCTCACCACTAAACAAATTTATTGCCACAAATTATCTCTTTGACATATGGAGGTGCTGCCACGTGAACGAATGGGACTACACGTTCCTGGCTCCACGCTATAACACTTATTCACGTATTGACCTATTTCTTTCAGATAAAAATATACTGCAAAATGCGTCAGCTTTGGCCATTCACACCACCACCTGGTTAGACCATGCACCTATCAGTATAACAATCAATTCTAAACCCTCACTCGCTAACTCTTACCGATGGAGAGTTAATAATTACCTCTTACAAAATCCATGTTATACGATTCCCCCTCCAAAAGCAAATAGAAGCATTCTTAGGCCTCATGCACACAGGACGTTTTTGGACGTTTTTACAGCAGCTGTTTTTATAGCTTCAGACGTTTTTTCCTACAGTCAATAAACTCCCCATCCTGTTATCCTATGTCCATGTACACATAGGCTGTCATCAACTGTTCTTGGCTGGGGCGTTTTTGACCTGTAAAAAAACCCAAGACTAGTAGGTTCTGAGAGATGGATTTCAGCTATAAAAACGCTCAAACGCTCGAACATGTTCAAAAACACGAAAAGAAAAGGTGAGACACGTTTTTGGACATTTTTCATCCATTGAGGAAAAAAGAAACGCTTCTGCTCAAAAACGCTCAAAAATGCTAGTAGAATAACGCTAACAAAAGCTGAAAAACTCACTAAAAAGCTACTGACGTTTTTAGAACTTTTTTTTTACATCCTGTGTGCATGAAGCCTTATACTCAACTGAGACTCAGTGACTGACCCGACGGTGGTGTGGAACACCCATAAAGCTGTGATAAGAGGGGCCATAATTCAAATGGGAGCCAGGGCTAGGAAAAAGAGGATGCAGCAACCAGATAACATTACAAAAGAAATAGACACTGCTAAAACCAAAAAAATACTAATGTGTACCATAAATAACCATCTGTATACTGTTGTGGGTGTATATGCACCTAATTCCCATCAAGGAAAGTTTCTTTGTAAACTCTTCAAACAAATAGCTAAAGTGAGGAAGGGTAGCCTAATAGTAGGTGGAAACCTCAGTTTGGTTGCTGATCCACTTCTTGATACAACGTTTCATCAGGGACAGCGTTCTTTCTCCTTGCAATCTTTTCTTTTTCAGGAAGATCTTTATGAGATCTGGCAGTGTCACCCCACCTCCGAGAGAGATTTCTCCTACTATTTACCTAGGTACAATTCATACTCTCGCATTGATTTGTTCCAACTAGATAAATGGTTACTCCAAAAGGTGACATAACATGGTCTGATCATGTGGCTGTTACCATAATGATTTCAGATATGCCCTTCTGTTCCCATCTGGTGATGTAATGCCAAGCTAATCAGAGAACCTTAATCTTATAGGGTGCTTTCTCAATGACTCCATGAATATTTTTCTCTTAATGCGACCCCTGATGTAAATGTGTTCACTTTTTGAAATGGTCATAATGCCTATATGCAGGGTATAATGGTTCAATTAGGGGCCCAGGCTAAAATCTTAGACTATGCTAATATGCCTCCCACAATAAAGCGGGTAAATTCTTAGCAGCTTGCTTAAAACACTGCGATTTAAAGCAAAAGTTCCCTTCCTTATGCACCCCTTCTCGAACCAGAAACTCCTCAACCCACAGCATATTGCTGATGCAGTTGCAGACTACTATGGCTCACTCTACAGCTTGAAAGACGACCCTGGGACACCCCAACCTTTTGCTTCTGCAATTGCTTCCTTCTTAAACAATCTCAAACTCCCTTCCCTCCCTTCAACTCTCAAACTATATGACCTAAGCAGACCCTTTTCAGATCCAGAAACATGTAAAGACATTAAGTCCCTGCCCAATGGTAAATCACTGGGCCCCAAACTGTTTACCCAATGATTAGGGCTCATGCACACAGGATGTTTAAAAATGCCTGTGCTGTTGTCAGAAAAAAACAGCGTTAAAAACGTGCCTTTAGTCATGTTTTTGAATAGCGTTTATGCGCGTTTTGAGCGCTAGCGTTTTTACAGTAAAAACATTCCCTAAAATGTAAAAATGCCTAAAAACACCAAATGCAGCTAGATGCGGCTAAAAGCTTGTTTCAGCGTTTATCTGAGTTTTTTGGCATTTTGCATTTTTACATCCAAACAGCCTCTGCTCCTGGGCGCACTGGCAGTCTTTTTTTTTTTTTACTGCCCCTAAACACCTAAGCCTCTAAACTCCTCTGAGAGTGTATGTGTGCATGAACACATAGGCTAACATGGAGGAGAGTTCAGAGGCAGTAAAAAAAACCCTGTCAGATGCCCCTAAAAGCAGCTGCAAAAACATCTTGTGTGCATGAGCCCTTACTATCGCTCCTTCAGTAACATTTTAGTGCCTCATCTGACCCCTTTATTCAATGCAGCAGCAGACAAGGCTGCCTTTCCCTCGGAAATGCTAAAAGTACATGTAGTGACCATCCCAAAGCCAGGAAAGGAAGCTACCACTGCTGCAAACGTCCAACCTATTTCCCTCTTAAATACAGATGTCAAACTATATGCAAATATATTATTACAAAGACTGAAAGAAGTGATCCCCCCTCTAATACAGCAAGATTAAATGGGATTTATCCCTGGCAGTCAAACAGCAGATGCTACTAGACGCATCTGAAACGCAAATTGAACGCCTTCTGCTTCTGTCTATTGATGCAGAGAAGGCATTCGAATGGGTTCACTGGGGCTATATGAAACTGGTATTATCTAAGTTTGGTCTCCAGGGCTTAATTCTCTCTGCTGTTTTAGCTTTGTATTCAATGCCTTTGGCTCAGGTGTATACAGCTAGTCTCTTATCTAATTCCTTCCTTATATTCAATGGCACTAGACAAGGCTGCCCCTTGTCACCAATAATATTCAATCAAATGTTTTAGCCGCTGGCACAGAGTTTTCATTCCCACCCATAATTTCAGGTTTTAAATTTCGGGAAAGAGCCCACATAACCACTTACCTACCGGGCCACTTTTTTACATTTGGTGGTCACAAGCTAAAAACATTTTTTTTGCTAGAGAATTACTTAGAAGCCCCAAACATTATATATATTCTTTTTTCAAACACCCTAGAGAATAAAATGGCGATCGTTGCAATACTTTTTGTCACACGGTATTTGCGCAGCGGTCTTTCAAGCGCGATTTTTTTGGAACAATTTTACTTTTTTGAGTTAAAAAATAAGACAACAGTAAAGTTAGCCCAATTTTTTTGCATATTGTGAAAGAGGATGTTACGCCGAGTAAATAGATATCATACATGACACGGTTGAAAATTGCGCGCACTTGCGGAATGGCGACAAAGTCCGGTATTTAAAAAGTTCCATAGGCGACACTTTAAAAAATTTTAACGGTTACCAGGTTAGAGTTACAGAGGAGGTATTTTGCTAGAATTACTGCTTTACTGCTCACACTCTGGCAATTGCGGCGATACCTCACATGTGTGGTTTGAACACCGTTTTCATATGTGGGCGCGACTTACGTATGCGTTTTCTTTGCTGCGCGAGCTCGCGGGGACGGTGGCAATTTAAATCTTTTTAATCGGATCGGTCGTTACCGCTGGATAGCCGACCGCCAGCTCTAAAAAATGATACCGGGATATAGCCTGCAGGTGCAGGCTATGTCCCGGGAGAGCCGCTCAAACCCGACCGCCGCCTATTTACGGCGCTGGTCGGGAAGTGGATAATCAACCTTTTTGAGAACGATGTAGTCCTTATGCTGACAAATCCCTTAGTGTCTCTACACCATGCCCATGATCTTCTAACTGAATTCAGTTTCTTATTCTATTACAAGGTCTCTGATCCTGAACTTGGGTGTCCCTCCACATCAAGTATACACGCTTAAGACTCAGCTTCCATACACTTGGGCGGACAAGAACATATCTTACTTAAGTTTTATCATCTGCACTAGTTATGTCACACTTGCGGATGTGAATTATAAGCCACTTCTAATATACTGGCTGCCTACAAAATGCTAATTTTACATAGATTCTCTACATGTTCAGAACTCTGCATATGCCACCCCCCCCCCCCCCCCCACACCCACCTAATCCTCCCTGAAAGGCCTTACATGACTACAAAAGCAATTCATATGGCAGGGGAATAGAAATAAGGTCAAACCGACATTAAATTTCTCATATAATTATTGACTTGACTAATCCCACACCTACCCTTAATGAACTGGGACCAGTGTGGCATTCACAGAATAGACATTTTTTTTTTTATCCAGGGATCACCAGGATCCCCACAGGCTCTTCTGAGTAAATTTAACCTACCTCAGCACTCCTATTCTACCCTTCTTAGGATTCAACGCTTTCTATTAACCACTCTGACTCCCTCTATCAATCTTCATCCCAAAGTTTGGGGATTTCTTTCCAACCTGACAAAAGCCACTAAAAGCATTTTGCTAATCTACAATAGGGATGAGCCAAACACCCTCCGGTTCGGTTCGCACCAGAACACCACAAACAGGCAATACGTTTGAGCGAATATGCGAACCCTATTAAAATCAATGGGACTCAAACATGAAAAATCAAAAGTGCTCATTTTAAAGGCTTATATGCAAGTTATTGCCATAAAAAGTGTATGGGACCCGGATACTGCCCTAGGGGACATGTATCAATGCAAAAAAAAGTTTTTAAAACCATCGTCTTTTCAGGAGCAGTGATTTTAATAATGTTTCAGGTGAAAAAATAAAAATGAAATATTCCTTTAAATATCATGCCTGGGGGGGGGGTCCCCTTAGTTTTCACTGTGGCGCATCTGTGTGATGTTTAGAACAGTGCCGCAGCAAAATGACATTTTGGAAGAAAAAAAGTAGTTTAAACTTGCTCATGGCTGTAATGTATTGCCGGCTCCCGGCAATATAGATCAAGGGTCACTGAAAAAATTTGCGTGGGAGTAACCCCTCCCCCCCAAAAAATCCAAACCAGGCCCTTTTTAAAAAAATGTTGGCGTGGGGTTCCCCTTCACTTCAATACACTGTGTTATATATACTACACTGACTGCACCATATAGTCTGAACTGTATTATATATACTACCGGACTGCACTCTATAAAATTATAATGACATGTCCCAGTCAAACAGGTGCATAAAAATTGGGCCTTGGGTGTTGGTCGTGCCAGAACACTGTAACACTTCACATTTACTTTTGTTGGAAGCAGGAACAGGCCCTGCAGTTGTAAATCATTTCAAAAATTGTAATGACATGCCCCAGGCAAACAGTTGCAGAAATATTGGGCCTTGGGTGTTGGTGGTGGCAGAACACTGTAACCTCTCGCAGTTACTCTTGCTGGGTGCAAGAAAAGGCCTTAATGTTGTAAATTATTTAAAAAATTGTAATGACATGCCCCAGACAAAAAGGTTCAGAAAAATTGGGCCTTGGGTGTTGCTGGTGGCAGAACACTGTAACCCCTTGCAGTTACTCTTGTTGGGCGCAGGAACGGGCCCTGCTTTTGTAATTTATTTTAAAAATTGTAATGACCAGGGGGCGTGGCTTGCAGCCGATGGTGTAGGAAGCACAGAGCACTAGCTCCTCCGGTGATCCGAGGTTAGATCCTGATAGACCGTTCCTGAGACCTCTCCAGCGGCTCTGCTACACCTGGGTACATCCCTAACAGTCTGCCCTACATTCCAGTGGTAGTATCTCCTGGCTTAAAATGTCAAAAAAGGCGAAAAAAACTTCGACAACGGCGGACTATGTGGGCCAAGATGGCGTCCGATCCCTGCGCTCAGCAAAGGAGGTGGCGGTGAAGCTGTTCTCAAAGCCTGCAGACAAGAGCACCCCAGCTAAGGTGGCTGCAGTCCTCATGGAACAGGAGAGTGAGGAAGCCAACAGCATAGAACCTGCCTGGCATGAGGACCCCACCGACAACCGCATGTGGGACGCAGTAAGTACACAGGCCTCGGCGCCTGCAGCCCCGCCAGCCCAGTATACAGACCCTGCACCAGAGCCCACACTGCGGGACATTATGGCCACCATCACGTCATGCAACACAGGAATTGCTGCATAAACTACTGAGATCAAAGGGGTTAAAATGGAGATTAGCCTGGTCAGACATGATATGCAGAAATTGCGTGACCACACAACTGCATTAGAAGATAGGATGTGCAATATCAAAGATGAGGTGGCACCATTGCAGAGAAAACTACACCATACACAAACCGTCGGGTCAGTGAACACCGCCGGCATTGAAGATATGGAAAATAGGCTAGATAGCAGAGGGAAAGAACCCTGTAGCGGACATATTGAATTGGCTGATTAACACATTTGGAGTGGACTCCTTCTCCAAAATGTTCTTTGTGTGATGCACAGGGTCCCTGGCAGACCACTATAGCCGGGAGAGCCTCCGCACCCATTTCTCTTTAAATTACTCAACTACAAAGACAGAGACACCGCGCTAAACCTGGCCAGAACCAAGGGTGATGTACTTAAAATTGACAATACGAGGTTCTCTTTCTATCTTGACTTTTGACTGTAAAGAGACGCCTCAGAAAATATGCAGTTACTTATGCAATGCTTTACCCAGCCAAATTATGTATTGCGGCCAATGATGAAACCCATTTTTTTGAAAATCCTGCTACTGCCTCTGCTTGGCTGGATAGAATGGAGCACACTTTGCAAAAAAATGCCTCTCGTACCCCCTCATGAGGAGCTGATATGGAACGGTTGAATATCCCTGTAAGGCGGTGCGAAAACCGGTGTAAGCTCCTTTGGATTCCAAGCAAGTTGATGACATTGGGGCCCCTCTGGCCTCCTAGTCCTATCTGGACGCAAGATTTCTTCCTGTCTAACCCACTGAATACCCATTCTGCAATATTAAGAAGAACCTCTCACTATGACATTCTCAGAACTGTTTGTTTTTTCTTTGTGGAGTTTTCTTTTTCTTCTTTTTACCCTTGCCTGTTGCGAGGGCTATTACACTTTGGGATGTACTTACCTGCCTGGATTTCACCTCCATTGGTACTTAGCAAAGATACTGTATGCAGTGAGGCCGTGCCTATTGATAATACCTGACCTGACTGTACTTGAAGTGCATGGTTACATGTTACCTGATGGGATGCTGTGCCTCCAAGGGCCACTTATCTCTGCTCCATCTGAAGGAGCAGCTGGTGACTGGAGGGTATTAGCCTGCTCAGTATATAATCTCTTATATGACTTATGGCTAATGTAACCACTTTCCTTTCATGGAATGTGCGGGGCCTGGGTAATGGAATGAAGCGGGTGGCGCTATTCTCCATTCTTAAAAAATATAAATCAGATGTGGTGTGCGTACAGGAGACACATCTCCGACCCACTACGGTCTCGTCTCTTAGACATAGCCGCTACAGTACCCAGTTTCACTCCACCCACACAGGGTACTCCAGGGGGGTCGGCATATTGGTAGCTAGTAGGTCTGTGGGCGAGGCAGTGGTGGTGGTACTTCCCAAGCCGAGCAAGGACCCTCTACAACTGGACTCGCAAAGGCACATCTCACTGCTCACTGCAGATGTTAAGATCTTGGCCCAAATCCCGGCGACAAGGTTAGCGAAGGCTGTCTCAGGACTAGTGCATTCCAACCAGTCTGGGTTTATCCCAGTCAGATCTACAGCTCTGAACCTTAGAAGGCTCTTCTTGAATACCCAGGTCCCGGTGGACAACCCGGGTGGCAGGGCGATTCTCTCACTTCATGCTGCCAAGGGCTTTGATAGCGTAGAGTGGAGATATCTATGGGCGGTCCTGGGTAGATTTGGGCTGGGTGAAAGATTTATGTCTTGGATAAAACTACTGTATGCTACCCCAACTGCGCGTGTTAAAATCAATGACGCATTGTCAGAGTCCTTCCCACTGTTCCAGGGCACTAGACAGGGGTGTCCTTTGTCGCCTTTGCTTTTTGCTTTTGCGTTAGCACCCCTGGTGGCAAAAATCAGAGAATCACCAGACATAGTAGGATTTAGGAGGGGACAACGAGAGGATAAAATTTCATATACCCTTCCATCCCGACCAAGTCGGCTTCGTTCCAAATAGACAAGCCCCTGATGCTACTAGGAGGGTAATAAATTTAATATGCCAAGCTAACCAAACTCGAACGCCTTCTCTGCTCCTATCTCTGGACGCGAAGAAGGCATTCGATAGGGTCCACTGGGGATTCCTCAAGGCAGTCCTCCAAAAATTTGGGATACTAGGAAAATTTCATGATGCAATTCTCTCCCTTTACTCTAATCCCTCAGCCAGGGTCCTAGCAGATGGGATGCTCTCAAAACCATTCCAAATTTCAAATGGCACCCATCAGGGCTGTCCACTCTCCCCCATCATCTTTACCCTACTAATGGAACCTTTAGTCACCAAAATTAGGCAAGACCCACAAATCCAGGGTATCCCCTATCAAGGGGCCACACATAAAGTTAGCCTTTTCGCTGACGATAGCATTCTCATGTTAACTAACCTAGAGCAATCCCTCCCCGTGATCCATGAAACCCTCCTTCAATTCACTAATGTGTCATACTACAAACTAAATACCTCTAAATCTACAATCCTCCCATTAAATATCCCGGATAAACATCTCGACAGTCTAAAAAGCAATCTTCCCTATGCATGGGCTGAACAAGCCATCCCATACCTGGGTATTAAATTACCGAGTAAACACACTCAACTTTTCGAGGTCAGCTACAAACTGTTCCTAAAACAACTGCCCCAGCTTCTACGTGAAATTTGGACCCAAAATCTCTCCACTTTGGGAAGGATAGCTTCCTTTAAAATGTTAATCTTACCTAGGCTAACCTACCTTTTCCGTACAGTCATAACCCACATTCCCCAAACCTTCTTCAATACCATACAGAAAACCATCTCACTCTTCATCTGGGACAACAAGCCCCCCAGATGCCCCCGGTATATACTTACCTGACACCAGTCACATGGAGGGGCAGGCTTACCCCACATAAAATCTTACTACCAGGCAGCAATCCTTGAGCAAGTGTATTACTGGTGGCACCCTTCTCCCAACGAACTATGGTCCCTAATGGAGGCAGGCCGCGCATCACCCAACAATCTGGCAAACTCTCTTCTACTTCTCTCAACAGGTCAACACCTACCCAAAGCCCCGGCTCCACCAGCCATATTGGTCTCTTTAGCTACCTGGCAACAGATCATAGCAATCAAAAAACCCACAGTACCCATACGTAAATACCCAATCCCCTTTCAGCGTTGGAGAACTTAATCCCGAATCTCTCCACTAAGTCCTGGACCTCCCTTGGGATTAACTCACTGGAGGACCTATGCACACAAAAAAACACTGAAATCCTTCACTACCCTTCAACAGCAATACACTATCCCAACCCATGAAACATACAACTACATTAGGATGTCTCACCTTATAAAAACCTCAAGCATTCCCCTGTCAACAAATATTCTAGAACCTTTCCATTCTTTCTTTTCACAAAGCCTGAACCCGACTTACGGCATCTCTGCCATCTACAAAATCATCTCAGAACAGACCTCTCAATCGCAAATACCCACACTAACTAAATGGGACATAGAGCTAAACATAAACACTCCCACGGAGAATTGGATCAAAGCCTTTAAACTCACATATAAAGCCTCTCACTGCTCCAATTACTGGACTCTCTTTCAAAAAAACAATACATAGATGGTACCTCACACCCTACAAGCTTTCAAAAATCTACCCCAACACCCCTAATACATGCTGGAGATTGTGTGGCTCAACGGGAACCTTAGCACACATACTCTGGTTCTGCAAGTCCCTAAGCTCATACTGGAAACACATTTTTGCTCTAATATCCTCAGTGGCTCAAACCCCCACACCTCCCTCGCCTGAAGTTGCTCTTCTCCACCTGAATCTAGACCAATTCCCCTTGAACTCTAGAATTATAATAATCCACATTCTCCTAGCAGCCAAACTGAACATAACTAGAAATTGGAAGAAACCAGATCCCCCCTCATTCGCATCCACCGTCGCAGATCTAAACTTACAATGTGAGATGGAAAGAATGGCGGCTAGGAAAAACCTGGCTATGAACAAATTCCTGCACATTTGGGCCTCCTGGCTCTCTCACCCTAGATGCTCAGTACGAACCTGAGACCTAGAACCCCCTATAACTTAACCTGCTCTCATTGTACCAGGCTTCCCCCCCCCCATCTCCCCCCCTGCTTCCTCTGGAATCACTAATCTCGCCATTCACCTCTTCCAACAATACATTCATATGCCCTCCCCAGTTTTTTTTTACATGTGGTGTATTTCTTATTACATTGAGATGTATCGTCACTGATTGTGCTTTACTCAGTGTTGCACTCCAGATGGAACAACTGACATATGACTCTGTAACGTCATTACATTGTTTTGAAAATGTAATAAAAACCTATCGATATAAAAAAATGTCACTATATGCTGACGACACCCTGTTGTACCTGGGGGGAAACAACGGGCTCATTGATCACGGTGATGCAGCTTATAGAGCAATTTGGGAGTTACTCTGGCTTTGCTATTAATTGGCATAAGTCAGTCTTGTTGCCATTGGATGATATATCAGCTGCTCTACCTGATTGTGCCTCTCGGATACAAAAAGTCACGTCATTTAAATACTTAGGGATAATAGTAATAAAGGACCCCACTGACTATATAACCTTTAACTTGAAACCACTATTACAGAAATTCAAACAGAAGAGCGAGGCAATGTGTAAACTGCCATTGACAGTTACAGGCCGAGCTAACCTAATTAAAATGATCTGGGCTCACCAGCTATTATATATACTTCATAATTCCCCAATATGGATCCCCTCATATTGGTTCCATCGCATAGAATCACAATTTAGAACCCTCATTTGGAAAAAAGCATTGCACGCATAAAGCTAGCTACCCTACAATACCCCAAGGATCAAGGGGGACTGGCCGTCCCCCATGCCCAGACCTATTTTTTTTACTGCACAAATACAGCACTTTACAGGTTGGGATTCTTCTACTACACTGGATTCTACCAGAGGTTTACTAATTAACCTAAACTTAACATATACAGCCCTGTCCCATATGAAAATGGATTTTCTGGACATTCCATCCCATTGCCCCACAATAGACCTCCTTAAAAAACTATGGAATAGTATCAGGAAAAGATTAGGAATCACAGGCTTCCTTATAAGTACACCCATATGGCACAACAGATCCTATTAGGAGATAGCCAAACTCAACGGTCATACGAAATGGGAGGCAACAGGTGTCCATTATCTTTACCAGCTTTTTGGCAACTCGGTCTTAAAGTCTTATACTCAATTGGTGGAGGAGTTCCCACTACTTGGGAACTCCTACTACCAATATCTCCAATTACGTCATGCTATTAGATGCCAGAGCGACCAGTCGAGGCTAAGATTGACAGAATCTCCCTTTTTGGAGTCCATATTTGGGGAATCAGAGAAAAAGGGCATTATTTCTAGAACATACATACAATTATTAACACCTTTATAAGCCCCAGACCTATTGCCATGTAAAGAGAAGGGGGAATGAGACAATGGGGAAAAATGGGAGCAGATACTAGCGGCCGGACCTCTTGTGTCGGTATCCGCGGCCCAAAAGCTATCACATCTGTTTATACTACATCGTGTATATAGGACCCCGGCTCAGCTGTATGCACGAGGAAGAAGAGAGACACCCTTGTGCCCCAAGTGCAAGACCCACCAAGGAGATCTTGTTCATATGCTATGGCGTTGCCCCAAGCTCATTAGATATTGGGCCCACGTCATCAGGACAATCAATAGCATATACCGAGTTACTTTATCACTAGACCCTGCGATTTGTCTGCTGGGCTGCTTAGACGAAGAAATGTACCCCCCTCGGTATATATAGCACTGTTTAGACTCCTTTATCTAGCCAGAAAGATGATAGCGAAGTTCTTGTTGTCTGCACAGATACCGACATGTAAGCAATGGATTCAGGCTGTTAACAATATTCTTATCCGGGAAAAGAATACATACCTACATAGGAAAGCTCCCAGGAAATTTGAAAAAAACATGGAAAAGTTGGTTGGAATCAACAGGGGTCGCCCCTAGACAACTGGTCCTCAATAGGCTTCTCCAATTGTAAGGACACCAACGTATCAATCTCATATCTGATATAGCAAGTACTAGTTAGTAAATTTGCTATTAAGGCGAGTACAAAATAGGGATAAAAGTGAGTGTGGCGCTGTCTATACTTATGTGTTTCCACAAGGGATCTTGTTGTTTGCCGGGTGGGATCAATAAATATTGCTGCTATGCCCTTGTGTTGTGGTCTGGATATGTGTCTTTAAATAGCAGGGATTTTACTTTAAAAACGTGCTCAAGTAAAAACGTGCTTAGAGTAAATAAATAGATTAAAACTGCTGATGTTGTGTCACTTGTAATTAAATTATATATTCAAAATCCTTCACGTGGAACCAAGTGAAACCGGGTGTGCAAACGGTGCAAATGTGCAAGAAAATGCAAAAAAATAAAATCAAAAATCAAACCTCACAGGTATGCTTCCTAACTCTCCAGGTGGGAGTGTAGGTCTGTAATGGAGGACAATGAGACAGCACCTTCGTAAGACTGCTTGCTCCCGTCTTTCTCCGTCAAACAGAAGGAAGGGGGACCCCCACATGACCCCCCCCCCACTGACCCCCAGGTCAGCCCCACATACCCATGGAGGTCCACATATAGTAAGAGAGAGAACTCAATGTGAAAGTAATGCTGGCAGTGGTATTAGTAAATAGTATACACTCACAGTTGTGTTTTGAGGAAGTCTCCAAGAGAAGTCAGACAGGTGGATCGTTGTGGCTTCCTGTGTTCCACCAAAACCTCCGATGACGTCGCTATGACGAAACACGTAAGGCGGGGCCAGTGAGCGTCATTTGCACTTCCGGTTTTGGTGGAACACAGGAAGCCACAACGATCCACCTGTCTGACTTCTCTTGGAGACTTCCTCAAAACACAACTGTGAGTGTATACTATTTACTAATACCACTGCCAGCATTACTTTCACATTGAGTTCTCTCTCTTACTATATGTGGACCTCCATGGGTATGTGGGGCTGACCTGAGGGGTCCCCCTTCCTTCTGTTTGACGGAGAAAGACGGGAGCAAGCAGTCTTACGAAGGTGCTGTCTCATTGTCCTCCATTACAGACCTACACTCCCACCTGGAGAGTTAGGAAGCATACCTGTGAGGTTTGATTTTTGATTTTATTTTTTTGCATTTTCTTGCACATTTGCACCGTTTGCACACCCGGTTTCACTTGGTTCCATGTGAAGGATTTTGAATATATAATTTAATCATAAGTGACACAACATCAGCAGTTTTAATGCATTTATTTACTCTGAGCACGTTTTTACTTGAGCACGTTTTTAAAGTAAAATCCCTGCTATTTAAAAACACATATCCAGACCACAACACAAGGGCATAGCAGCAATATTTATTGATCCCACCCGGCAAACAACAAGATCCCTTGTGGAAACACATAAGTATAGACAGCGCCACACTCACTTTTGTTACTTTCTCCACATATCCAACATCCAAAGGGTGTTTCAGTGAGGGCAGCAGTCTTTTGTCTTCTCATACAAACCAATATATATATACACATAATTGGCAGCGCCACACCACACTCTTTTTCCATATTGACAAAATAGGGATAATGTTGTGCTGCACTTAAGAAATGGAGAGAACAACCAAAAAACAAAACAAAGGTTTCTCTTGTTTGTTGAGTTGCTCTGTTTGAATGTTTAGGAAAGGGTAAGGCACTATGGTGATACAATATACAGATGTGTTTATTATATCCTTGGATGCTAATCATTACCATTGTCTGTTTGCACTGCGTCTTCATGCATCTGTACTCGATTTACCCTTTGAACTTCCCCCTTTCTTTTTTCCGTACCCTTTCAACATAATAAAGCTTTCTTTGATTTAAAAAAAAAAATTGTAATGACATGGCCCAGGCAAACAGGTGCAGAAAAATTAGGCGTCTGGTGTTGGTGGCGGCAGAACACTGTAACACCTCGCAGTTACGCTTGTTGGGCGCAGGGACAGGCCCTGCAGTCATAGTTTATTTCAAAAATTGTAATGACATGTCCCAGGCAAACAGGTGCAGAAAAATTGGACCTTGGGTGTTGGTAGTGGCAGAACACTCTAACCCCTCGCAGTTACTCTTGTTGAGCGCAGGAACGGCCCTGCTGTTAAAAATTATTTTAAAAATTGCTATGACATGCCCCTGTAAAACAGGTGCAGACAAATTGGGCCTTGGGTCTTGGTGGTGCCCTAAACCCAAAATATTGTTGGAAGCTAGCATCATCAGGATTCAGGAGGAATAGGATAGGCAGCATAGGCAGTCTTTAAGGGATCCCAGATCCCTAGAAAATTCAATCAGTTGCATCAGCATCAGGGGCTTGATAGCTGCTGAGCAAGGACTGATCATTTTTATAAATGTGAGCCTATCAACAGAGTCTGTGGACAGGCACACTCTTTGATCCATTAGGAACCCTCCAGCAGCACTGAATGTCCGTTCAAAAAGCATGCTGGATGCAGGACAGGCCAGTAGCTCGATTGCATATTGAGCAAGTTCCGGCCAGTGGTCCAATTTCAAGACCCAGTAAATCAGTGGATGCTCAGTTGGAAAGGTCTCCAAGTCTGCTCTCTAGATATTCCTGCACCATATAATGCAGACGCTGACAATGCTTGCTTGAACCTATCAGCCCTGGGTGCTGAGGACTGAAAAATTGTTTAAAGGCATCAGTCAGCCGGCCACCTTCTCCACCGCTCTTCCTCTGACAGAAGGAAGCCTCAGAAACACTTTGTCCAGCAGCAGGAAATGGTAACCTCCCAGGGTCTGGAAAGGCATTGCACAAACTTTTCTTCAAGCTATCCTGAAGGTGTTTCATCCTCTGCTCCCTCTGCAAAGGCAGGATGAGCTCTGCAACTTTACTCTTGTAATGTGGATCAAGAAGGGTTGCCAGCCAGTAATGATCCCTCTCCTTGATACCACAAACTCTGGGGCCTTATCACAGGCATTGCAGAATCAGGGAGGCCATGCAGCGTAAGTTTTGAGTCACTGAGGATGACATTGTTAGGAACTACCTCCTCCCAGCCACGTACAACTCCTTGGGCTTCTGGGGACTGAAAACCATCCCTTGAAAACTGCTCCTGTGTATTTGGTGGCCCTGCAGGAATGCTATCTGCATAAAGGGGGCCTTGAGAGGAAAGGAAGTCCTCCACTTTCTCCCTCTGTTCTACCTCAAGCGCCCTGTCCATGATTCCATGAAGCGTGTGCTCTAGCAGGAAGACTAGAGGGACAGTGTCACTAATGCATGCATTGTCCCTGCTCACAATCCTTGTGGCCTCCTCAAATGGTGACAGGACAGTGCACGCATCCTTGATCAGTAGCCACTGGCGGGCTGAAAAAAAACAAGCTCCCCTGAGCCTGTCCTGGTGCCATACTTACAGAGGTACTCATTGATGGCCCTCTGCTGTGTGTGCAGCCACTGCAGCATTGCCAATGTTAAGTTCCATCTGGTGGGCATGTCAAAAATGAGGCGGTTGGTGGGCAGGTTGAATTCCCGCTGAATATCAGTCAGCCGAGCACTGGCATTGTATGACCACCGGAAATTACCACAGACTTTTCTGGCCTGCCTCAGAATATCTGGTAAGCCTGGGCACCTGGTCAAGAAACGCTGCACCACCAAATTCAGGACGTGTGCCAAGCATGGAACATGTGTGAAGTGTCCCTGTCGGAGGGCAGAGAGAAGGTTGGTGCCATTGTTGCATACAGCCATTCCTGGCTCAAGCTGCCATTGTGTCAACCACCTCTGAGCCTGCCCCCACAGAGCTGACAGAATCTCTGCCCCTGTGTGGCTCCTGTACCCTAAACAGACCACTTCAAGCATCGCATGGCATCTTTTAGCCTGACTGCTTGCATAGCCCCTAGAATGCTTTGCGAGCACTGCAAGTTCAGAGGACACTGCTGCAGAAGAGGCCACAGAGGAAGAGGTAGAGGAGGGGGTGGAGCAAGCAGATGTGGCAGAATCACCACTATTGTTTTGGAGGTGGGGTGGTGGAACTAGCTCCAACAGTGAACCCTGTCCTGCATTCTTCCCAGCTGCCAGCAGAGTTGCCCAGTGTGCCGTGAAGGAAAGGTAACGTCCCTGACATGTCTGCTGGACCATGAATCAGCGGTAATAAGAACTTAGTTGCTGACCACCCTGTCCAAGGAGGCCAAAACATTTCCTTCCACTTGACAGTAGAGAGCTGGAATGGCCTTACGCGAAAAGAAATGTCTTTTTGGAATCTGCCACTGTGGTACAGCACATTCCACAAATTCACAAAAGGGGGCAGAGTCTATCAGCTGAAAAGGCATCAGTTGTAGTGCTAGCAAATTGGCCAAGCTAGCATTTAAATGCTGAGCATGTGGATGTCTGGGACAGTATTTTTTTTTATGGTTCAGCAACTGGGGTAGGGAAATTTGCCTGCTGACATCAACTGGTGGTGTACTGCTAGCAGATTGTCTGCAAGTACTTGTGGCACCCATTGCTAGACCTTCATTCCTCTCAGTGCAGGCTTTTGAGAGGACTAGAGGTATAGTAGGGGTTGGGGTCACAGATGAGGAGTAAGGAGAAGTCTGCCTTGTTTTATGATGTGTGTCTTTGAGTTGCTGTTGCCAACGGACTGCATAGCAGGTTGTCATATGTCTTGTGCAGCATGTGGTGCCCAAGCGGCTGCTGTTCTGGTCGCGCTTGATCCGCTTCAGACATAGATTGCAAACAGCAACGGTGCGATCTACTGCAGAAGTGTTGAAAAAAACCCACACCATTGAACTTTGGGAAGTCAGTGGGGAGTCAGCAGCGCCCTGCACCTGTGGAGCTTTGTGATGTGATGCAATAGGGTGGCTGCCCTTAAGCTGGCCCCCCAAAGGTCATCCTGCCTCATTGGAGTTTTGCTTCCTCCTCACTTTCCTCCTCTCTTCTCTCAGGCACCCTAGTACAGTCAGTGTCCTCATCATTCCCTCCCTCCTCATCACTGGAGCAAACTTGGCAGTATGCTGCAGCTGGGGGAACATGACTGCTAGTTTCTTGTCATTCTGTGGCACCCCCTCTCTCAAGGCTCACATTACTCCCTTCCTCAACCTGCTAAACAACATCGGAGCCTTCAATTTGCTGCGCATCCTCCATCAGCATGTAACCGACACTATGGTTAAATAATTCTGATGACTCCTCCGTGCATGATGGTGGGGCTACGGAAGGAGTAACTGTGGACAAGGAGTGGGTCAAATAGGCTGCCTTGGCAGCTGTGTTGGAAGACAACTAGTATGACCCTGGATGACAGAGGATGAGGAGGATGAGGATGGCTTAGTTATCCACTCCACCAATTCTTCTGCATGTTGTGGCTCAATAACATGGCCAACAGCAGAAAAAAAGGACAAGCGTGACCTGCCTGCAGAGGATGCACCATGTTCACCACCACCACTTTTCACTGTAGACACAGAGGCTGTTTGCCCTCTTTTAGTAGCCTAGGAGCATCTGCCTCTCCTTGGTGGCTTTCTGGACATGATGGGGATTTTATTCAACAACGCACTAAACTGTATTATACTGTATACTGTACACTGCCGATTGCACTGTATATCTGGTCTACACTGAATGCAGTGTACAGTATATATATATATATTATATATATATATATATATATATACTTACACTGCCTGAACTGACTTTCTATACTATACACTGAATGAGCTGTA
This sequence comes from Glandirana rugosa, assembly GCA_018402905.1. Taxonomy (NCBI): domain Eukaryota; kingdom Metazoa; phylum Chordata; class Amphibia; order Anura; family Ranidae; genus Glandirana; species Glandirana rugosa. The sequence continues at coordinate 49,562 of BLSH010396938.1, forward strand.
TATATAATCTACACTGAATGCAGCGTATATATATATATATATATATATATATATATATATATATATATGCAGTACATCACAAAAGTGAGTACACCGCTCACATTTTTGTAAATATTTTATTATATCTTTTCATTTGACAACACTGAAGAAATGACACTTTGCTACAATGTAAAGTAGTGAGTGTACAGCTTGTATAACAGTGTAAATTTTCTGTCCCCTCAAAATAACTCAACACACAACCATTAATGTCTAAACCACTGGCAACAACAAAAGTGAGTACACCCCTAAGTGAAAATGTCCAAATTGGGCCCAATTACCCATTTTCCCTCCACGGTGTCATATGACACGTTAGTGTTACAAGGTCTCAGGTGTGCTCTGGGGAGCAGGTGTGTGAAATTTGGTATTATTGCTCTCACTCTCTCATACTGGTCACTGGAAGTTCAACATGGCACCTCATGGCAAAGAGCTCTGTGAGGATCTGAAAAAAAAGAATTGTTGCTCTAAAGATGGCCAAGGCTAAAAGAAGATTGCTAAGACCCTGAAAATGAGCTGCAGCACGGTGTGCAAGACCATACAGCGGTTTAACAGGACAGGTCCCACTCAGAACAGGCCTTGACATGGTCGGCCAAAGAAGTTGAGTGCACGTGCTCAGCGTCATATACAGAGGTTGTCTTTGGGAAAAAGATGTATGAGTGCTGCCAGCATTGCTGCAGAGGTTGAAGGGGTGGGGGGTCAGCCTGTCAGTGCTCAGACCATACGCCACACCCTGCATCAAACTGTTTGCATGGCTGTCGTCCCAGAAGGAAGCCTCTTCTGAAGATGATGCAGAAGAAAGCAGCAAGCAGTTTGCTTAAGACAAGCAGAATAAGCACATGGATTACTGGAACCATGTCCTGTGGTCTGATGAGACCAAGATAAACTTATTTGGCTAAGATGGTGTCAAGCATGTGTGGCGGCAACCAGATGAGAAGTAGAAAGACAAGTGTGTCTTGCCTACAGTCAAGCATGGTGGTGGCAGTATCATGTTCTGGGGCTGCATGAGTGCTGCCAGCACAGGGGAGCTACATTGAGGAAACCATGAATGCTAACATGTACTGCGTACTGAAGCAGAGCATGAACCCCTCCCTTCGGAGACTGGGCCGCAGGGCGGTATTCCAACATGATAACGATCCCAAACACACCTCCAAGATGACCACTGCCATGCTAAAGAAGCTGAGGGTAAAGGTGATGGACTGGCCAAGCATGTCTCCAGACCTAAACCCTATTGAGCATCTGTGGGGCATCCTCAAATGGAAGGTGGAGGAGCGCAAGGTCTTTAATATCCACCAGCTCCATGATGTCTTCTTGGAGGAGTGGAAGAGGACTCCAGTGGAAACCCCTGAAGCTCTGGTGAACTCCATGCCCAAGAGGGTTAAGGCAGTGCTGGAAAATAATGGTGGCCACATAAAATATTGACACTTTGGGCCCAATTTGGACATTTTCACTTAGTGGTGTACTCACTTTTGTTGCCAGCGGTTTAGTGATTGTGTGTTGAGTTATTTTGAAGGGACAGCAAATTTACACTGTTATACAAGCTGTACACTCACTACTTTACAGTGTAGCAAAGTCTAGTTTCTTCAGTGTTGTCACATGAAAAGATGTAATAAAATATTTACAAAAATGTGAGGGGTGTACTCACTTTTTTGAGATACTGTATATATATATATATATATATATATATTGTAAGGGGGCTAGCTTGGCAGCGGGTGTGTGTGACTCGCTGGAAGGGTTCACTACACAATTTAGGCACAACGAGACAGCAGTTGTAGGTGAAATCAAAAAGGCGGTTTATTTATACTATTTACATAAGTAGAAAAACAGCAAAACAAAAACAAACAACAAAATAAATCCTTGGCCACTTGGCCACTAACTACACGATAGGTTTCCCTGTCTGTCAGCTAGGTGCAGTCTACTGCTGTGCCCAGCTCCTATCTCTCTGCAGGATACTCAGCCACACAGGTCTTACCGTACAGGATTTGTGATAAGCTCCCCAGTCTATGACACAGAAACTGGTTCCAGTGTGGAGCACTCACCTATGCTGCTGGAAGCTTTTGTAGAGGCCTTAATGAGCCAGCTCCACTCAGCTGGGCTCAGACCTCTACATCTGCAAAACTCCAAGCACTTCACCCTAGTGGTAGAAATCCATGTACATTTTAAACCTAGGGCAAATCAAATGTACCTGTCATCCTGCACGCTACCAGGCGTCTTTACCTGCCTGCTGTCACTATATATATATATACACACACACACACACATACTATATATTGTATATATATATTCTTACACTGCCTGAGCTGACTTTATATACCATAACTGAATGAGCTGTATATGTAGTCTACACTGAATGCAGCGTGTGTATATATATATATATATATATATATATATATATATATATATATATATATATAAAACAAGGACATATCTGTGCTTATAATGGAACTGATGATGGACTATAATGAAAGAAGATTCAGCAACCTGCTACTGAGAATGTAGATAAATATCCCAATCAAGACTTAAACAGTAGGAGTAGCGGCGCTTTAACACATGATAAATGACTTAAAATAAAAATATAACTTCATCAGAATATAATCAGTATGTTCAAAAAATATTGATCAGTCCATATAACAATCATGCATATATGAATGCATATAATCAGTATGTACAAAACATATTGATCAGTCCATATAACAATCATGCATATATGAATGCATCAGAACAAAGCAGCCCAGTGACAGATCCAAGGGCACATCTGCAGGTAATAGCATAAAGGGATGTCCCATCCAAATAGTACAGGCATCCAGTGAGGAAGATGAGTGAAACAATACAAGCAAAGTGTCCACCACCACTTAAGCCAAGCTGCTTACCAGAACGAATTGGCTTCCAAACTAATGGAAAAGCCAATAAGTGCTTGCAGGGACATTACACTCCCTTATGGACTCAGCTGTAGCATATGTAACCTCTTCAGCACACTGGGATAGCCTCTCCACCGCTCATCCAGAAATATATTAAGAAATACAAATGGCCATAGCGTAATACTGCATAACATTTATTAAAAGATAATAAAACATATTGCACTCACATTGTCTCAAGACGGTACAAGCATATATCTAGCAACCCGGGTAAGTATGTGTGGCAGACGTGGGAACGCAGGATCGCACTTCTCCTTATTTAAATAAGGCCGTTCTGATATATAATTAGAATAAGAAAAACGGGACTGGTGCCAATCTTATTCTAATTATATATCAGAACGGCCTTATTTAAATAAGGAGTTTTAGTCCAATCTGGACATTCAACAATCAATACTTGGGTTGGGTATACTGGGGTTCGGGGTCCGGGTCAAAGTTCGGGTCAAGTCCGGACCCTAACCCGGACTGTGTCCGTAAGTTCGGCCAAACCTGCCGAACCCGGACTTCCAGAGGTTCGATCAACTCTACCCAGGACCCATCATTCACTATATCTGATCTCCCACAGTACACAGGACATGGAAATGCAATTGATTTAGTAAATATAAACTGCTAAATACCTTTTCTCATCAGCGGTTAGAGCAGACTTCTGACTTATATCAGTGTCTAGTTAAAGCTTGTAGGAGGAGATTTAATTTTCCCCTGATTGTCCTATAAGGATGCAGGACCCCTGACCCTCTGTCCAGGGCTGATTGGCCCTGTACTGATCGCATGCACCCTCCCAAGAAAAAAAAACTCTGTAGCAATACTACAATAGTGGAAGAAGGGGAGGATCAGAGAAGGCAGGATCAAACAGCCTTTATACACAATGCGGAGGATTAACCTCTTCTATTCGACAGTAAGTATAACAAGCATGCTTCGCTGCATATACTGACTGATTTTACTGTTGTGGGTTTAGTAACACTTTATTTTTTTCATTTTCATTTGCTTCATGACTTTTTTCAGGTGCACATAGCAAAAATTAAAGAAAAGCAACCTTTTTTTAAAAAAAAAAAATGACACACTGTACTTTGTACCAGAAAATAATTTTAATGCTATTTAAAAAGGGAACACATTCTAAAATAACATGTATCTTTGTATTTACATTATTTAAAAAAAATACTGATCAAAAGCAAAAAAAAAACTTTTATAATAATTTTGTCTTTTTTTTTAGATTCAATAGAAGCTAAAATAATTTTGATTGGATATATTGCCAAAAGAGAACCTAGCTCCCCCCTCCTACCACCAAAAAAAAATAAAAAAACAATGTATGCATTGCTTTGTTATTTTGAGTAATGACGAAGTTATCACCAAATAAACAGGCCATAATCGAAATGTAGAAATTGATTTAGTCCATAGGGGTATACAGATACAAGAGGCAATGTGATTTGAATAATAGCTTTCATTTATGTGTCATTTTTCATTGTAAGATGTGAATAAAAAAATATATTTGTAATTAGAGATCATAAAGGTGGATATGATATCTTGCATGAATACATAGATGAAAACCTGGAGCAAGGGAATGCTCTGTGCATAGAGAAAAAGAGATTCAACCTCCGCATACAGAACAGCAGTGAACAGATGTCAACAAGAGCTAGTTCTAGCAAACTACTTACCGGTAAGTGGATTGTTAAAAAAAAAAAAGGCTGATTGTTTCTAAATGCACAAAATATAACTGGCTACTAATATTTATAAGTAATGATACTATAGAATGTAAACCCATTGAGAATTTGTTTGGCTTTAGGGATCAAGAGATACATTCATTTTTAATTTTTTTTATTTTTGCCTTTTGGTTGAACTCAATGGACATGTGTCTTTCTTGAACTAACTGTGGCTTCTTTGTAAAAAAAAAAAAAAAAAAAAGAATATATATATATATATATATATATATATATATATGTATATTTTTTTTCTTTGTTTCTGTTATAAAATTTTGCAAATTAGTAATTTTTCTTCATAAATCTTGGCCAAAATTTATACTGCTACCTATCTTTGGTAAAAAATAACCCAAATAAGTGTATATTATTTAGTCCTTGTGTAAGTTATAGAGTCTACAAGCTATGGTGCCAATCATTGAAAATTGATCACACCTGATGTACTGACAGGCTCATTTCTTGAGACCCTAATAAGCCAGGAAAGTACAAATACCCCCAAATGACCCATCTTTGGAAAGTAGACAGTCCAATGTATTTAGTAAGAGGCATGGTGAATTTTTTGAAGTTGTCATTTTTTCCCACAAGTCTGCAAAATGAAGATTTTTTTTCTTTTTTTTAAAAAAAATTGTCATATATTAACAGGTTATTTTTCACACCCAGCATATGCATACCACAAATTACACCCCAAAACACATTCTACTACTCCTCCTGAGTATGGCAATATCACATGTCTGAGACTTTTTCACAGCCTGGCCACATACAGACGCCCAACATGCAGGGAGCGCCGTCAGGTATTCTAGGGACATAAATGACACATCTAATGTCTAAGGCCCTGGAGCACCAGGACAATAGAATTGCCCACAAAATGACCCCATTTTGGAAAGCAGACACCCCAACGTATAATCTATGAGGCATAATGAGTCTTTTGAACATGTCATTTTTTTTGCAGTAGACACATAGCATTTACATAGCAAAAATGATACCCCAAAATACATTCTGCTACTCCTCCTGAGTATGGCGATATCACATGTGTGAAACTTTTACATAGCCTGGCCACATACAGAGGTCCAAAATTGAACTAGCACCTTCAGGCGTTCTACAAGCATTAATTACACATCTCATTTCTTAACCACCTACCTATTACACGTTTGAAGGTCCTGGAGCACCAGGACAATGGAATTGCCCACAAAATGACCCCATTTTGGAAAGCAAACACCCTAGCATATAATCTATGAGGCATAATGAGTCTTTTGAACATGTCATTTTTTCCAGTAGTTTTTTGGAAAATGTGGAAAAAAAATGAAAATGCTTTTATTTTTACACAAAGTTGTCAGTTTATATGATATTTCCAACACATAGCATGTACATAGCAAAACTGGCACCCCAAAATACATTCTACTACCTACTGAGTATGGCAATACCAAATGTGTGAGACTTTTACAGGTGATGTTTACTGATAGGTGATGACGGTCTCTGACAGGTGATTGGCGATGGTCACTGATGGGTGACTGGTGGAGGTCACTGATGGGTGACTGGTGGTGGTCACTGATGGGTGACGTGTGTCTGGCGGTGGTCACTAATGGGTGATGGGTGACTGGCGGTGGTCACTGATGGGTGACTGGCAGTTGTCACTGATGGGTGAGGGGTGACTGGCGGTGCTCACTGACAGGTTACGGGTGACTGATGGTGGTCACTGATGGGTGACGGGTGACTGCCAGTGGTCACTGATGGGTGACGGGTGTCTGCTGGTGGTCACTGATGGGTGACGGGTGTCTGGTGGTAGTCACTGATGGGTGACTGGTGGCGGTCACTGATGGGTGACCGGCAGTGGTCACTGATGGGTGCCGGGTGTCTGGCGGTGGTCACTAATGGGTGATGGGTGACTGGCGGTGGTCACTGATGGGTGACTGGCAGTTGTCACTGATGGGTGAGGGGTGACTGGCGGTGCTCACTGACAGGTTACAGGTGACTGATGGTGGTCACTGATGGGTGACGGGTGACTGCCAGTGGTCACTGATGGGTGACGGGTGTCTGGTGGTAGTCACTGATGGGTGACTGGTGGTGGTCACTGATGGGTGACGGGCAGTGGTCACTGATGGGTGCCGGGTGTCTGGCGGTGGTCACTGATGGGTGCCGGGTGTCTGGCGGTGGTCACTGATGGGTGACGGGTGTCTGGCGATGGTCACTGATGGTTACGGGTGACTGGTGGTGGTCACTGATGGGTGACGGGTGATGGCAGTGTTCACTGATGGGTGACTGGCGGTGGTCACTGATGGGTGACTGGTGTCTGGTGGTGGTCACTGATGGGTGACTGGTCACGGTCACTGATGGGTGATGGGTGACTGGCGGTGGTCACTGATGGGTGACAGGCCATGGGTGACTGGCGGTGGTCACTGATGGGTGACAGGCCAAGGTCAGTGATGGGTGACGGGCCACGCTCAGTGATGGGTGACAGGCCACGGTCACTGATGTGTGACGGTTGACACGCCACGGTCACTGATGGGTGACGGGTGACACGCCACAGTCACTGATGGGTGACACGCCACGGTCACTGATGGGTGATGGGTGACACGCCACGGTCACTGATGGGGGGATGATTGACAGGTGTGTGTTTGGTGCATTACAGATCAGTAACTCACTGATCCTAGCTCTCCTCTCCTCACACTGGAAACTGTGTGAGGATTGAAGAGCTGGTAACAGTGAGTCACCGCTCTGTTTACATTACATGTGATCGGCTGTGGGTAGATCACAGCCGATCACAAGGTAACAGCCGCCGGCCAGCGGCTGATAATAGTGTCGGTGACAGGCAGTGTTCCCTGGGAGCACGCCGCCACCAACGCGCATGCGCTGTGCAAATGGGGGCAGTACCATTTGTGATTGGCTGTGACATTGGCTGTGCACCCCCGTCGGTGACGCGGTGTGTCCCGGGGACACGCCGCCACCGACAGAACCGGGATGTGCGCGCCCAATTGCATGCAATCCTGGCTTAAAGGGCCAAAGTCATATGACGTCCGCCCAGAACAATAGCCGTTCCACTCCGCCGTCATTTGACGGTGGGTGGACAGCAAGTGGTTAACCAATCAATTAACCAATCAGATATTAGGCCTCATGCACATGAGCAGTAAAAACCACCCCTTTTATGGTCATTTTTTTGTGCCTATGAACGCAACTCGTATTTCAGGGCAGCATTATTTTCTGGCCAGTACGTCCCCAGCAAGCTTGCCAGATACGGGGTCAAGATGTAAAAGCTTTGTGACAGGGCCACAGGCTATACATGTAGTTTCCTGGTTTATGAGGCCAAAGATGGTCACATAGAGCCGGAAGGATGCCCAGACTACATAGGGAGCGATGGCAAGATTGTGTGGAGGTTGGTGTCACCCTTATTCGGAAAGGGGTACCACTTGTAGGTGGACAATTATTACACGAGCGTGCCACTTTAGTCACTTGTTTGATCATCAGATTGGCGCATGTGGCACCGTGCGACCTAATCGCCGGGGCTTCCCCCAACGGCTTGTAGATTCCCGTATTAGTCGGGGGGAGAGAGCCTGCTTGAAGTGTAATAATTTGCTCGCGATGAAGTGGAGGGACAATCGGAATGTTTTCTTTCTGACCTCCCTTCATGCAGATACGACCATCCAAATTTCTATGGCGACTGGTGTTGTGGAGAAACCCCTCTGTGTCCACCATTATAACCTAAATATGGGAGGGGTGGACCTCAGTGACCAGTTATTGGCGCCGTACCTAATCACCCGCAAGGCTAGACGCTGGTACAAAAAAGTGTCTACCTATATATTTTTCCATTGCTTTGCTGAAAACTCATGTCTTATACAGAGCGTCAGGACTGACGGGATCTTTCCTCAAATTAATGGAAGAGATCGTCACAGCCCTTCTGTTTCCAGATGGTGCTGCACCCCCACTCCAGAATGTGAATGCAGTTAGCCGGCTGCATGGGAGGCACTTTCAACGAGTCCTCCGTCGTACCCCAGGCCACAGAACACCCCAAAAGAGATGTCGTGTCTGCAGACGACGCTTATTGCCCCACCTGCCCTGACCAGCCTGGCCTCTGTAACGATGAATTTTTAAAACATATCATGTTTGGTGTCTATGCACTCGGCATGAGATCAACTTTTATATTTCACCAACATTTGGGCAAAATAGTGTGATTTTGTGCATTAAAATAAAAAAGTGGGGTTTTTTTCCCCAAAAAAATGCGTTTGAAAAATCGCATTAAGTTAGTTTGTGAAAAAAAAATGTAACACCCACTATTTTAATCTGTAGGGCCTCTGCTTTAAAAAATATATCATGTTTGGGGGTTCAAAGTAATTTTCTAGCCAAAAAAAAAGTATTTTTTCATGTAAACAAAAAGTGTCAGAAAAGACGTGTTGGTTCAAGTGGTTAGAAGAGTGGGTGATGTTGGGCATAAAATGCCAGGACAGTTCAAAACCCCCCAAATGACACCATTTTGGAAAGTAGACACCCCAAGCTATTTTCTGAGAGGCATGTTGAGTCCATGGAATATTTTATTTTTTTGTCATAAGTGATTGAAAAATTACAAAAATAAAATTACACAAAGTTGTCACTGAAATTATATATTGCTCACCCATGCCATGGGTATGTGTGGAATTACACCCCAAAATACATTCTGCTGCTTCTCCTGAGTATGGGGATACCCCATGTGTGAGACTTTTTGTGAGCCTATCCGATTACAGGACGCCGAAAACCAATCATTGCCTTCAGGATTTCTAAGGGCGAAAATGTATGCCTTCACTCCTCACTACCTATCCAGGTTTCGGAGGCCATGACATGCCCAGATAGCAAAAAAAAAAAAACCAAATGACCCTATTTTGGAAAGTAGACACCCCGATCTATCTGCTGAGAGGCATGTTGAGTCCATGAAATATTTTATATTTTGCCACAAGTTTCGGGGAAATGATAATTTTTATTTATTTATTTATTTATTTTTTACACAAAGTAGTCACTGAAATGTTATATTGCTCACACATGCCATGGGTATATGTGGAATTACAACCCAAAATACATTCTGCTGCTTTTCCTGAGTACGGGGATACCACATGTGTGAGACTTTTTGGGAGCCTAGCCGCGTACAAAACCCCAAAAACCAATCACCGCCTTCAGGCTTTCTAAGGGAGTAAAATGGTGATGTTACTCCTCAGTACCCATCACCTGACAAAATGTGAACTCTGCAAAATACTCAAAATGCTTCTCAGCAAATAGCTTGGAGTGTCTACTTTCCAAAATGGGGTCATTTGGGGGGGTTTGTGCTATCTGGGCATTCAATGGCCTCCGAAACTGTGAGAGGGAGTGAGGAGTAAAATCACCTTTTTACGCACTTAGAAAGCCTGAAGGCGGTGATTGGTTTTTGGGGTCCCGTACGCGGCTAGACTGCCAAAAAGTCTCACATATGTGGTATCCCGCATTCAGAAGAAGCAGCAGAATGTATTTTGGGGTGTCATTTCACATATACCCATGACATGTTCAAGCAACATATCATTTAGTGACAACTTTGTGAAAAATAACATTGTCATTTCCCGGAAACTTGTGGCAAAATATAAAATATTCCATGGACTCAACATGCCTCTCAGCAAATAGATTGGGGTGTCTACTTATCAAAATGGGGTCATTTGGGGGGAGGGATTGGGGTTTGTGCTATCTGGGCATTTAATGGCCTCCAAAACTGAGATAGGTTGTATGGGATGAAGGCATACATTTTTGCCCTTAGAAATCCTGAAGGTGGTGATTGGTTTTTAGGGTCCCGTACGCCGATAGGCTCCCAAAAAGTCTCACACATGGGGTATCCCCGTACTCAGGAAGAGCAGCAGAATGTATTTTGGGGTGTAATTCCACACATACCCATGGCATGTGTGAGCAATATATCATTTCAGTAACAACTTTGTCTTTTTTTTTGGTCATTTTTCAATCACTTATGACAAAAAAATAAAATATTTACTGTGCTCAACATGTCCCTCAGAAAATTCCTTGGGGTGTCTACTTTCCAAAATGAGGTCATTTTTTGGGGGGGGGGGGGGTTGTACTGTCTCTCCATTTTGACTCCTCAGGAAATGAGATTGGCAGTCATAAAAAAAAGCTGCGGAAATTCCAGAAAATGTACCCTAATTTGTAGATGCTATAACTTTTGCGCAAAGCAATAAATATACGCTAATTTACTTCTTTTTTTTTTGTTACCAGAAACATGTGGCTGAATGCATTTTGGCAAAAATTTATGACTAAAATTTAGTTTATTGTATTTTTGTAATAACATAAAGTTGAAAATATAATTTTTTTTCAAAATTTTCATTTTTTTTTTTTGTTTATATCGCAACAAATAAAAACCGCAATGGTGAACAAATACCACCAACATAAATCTCTATTTGTGAGGAAAAAAGGACGCAAATTTTGTTTGGGTACTGCTTTGCATGGCTGCGCAATTACCAGTTAAACCGGCGCAGTGCCAAATTGAAAAAAGTGCCTAAAGCTGGAAATCCTTCCGGGGCTGAAGTGGTTAATATGCCCGTGTGCATGAAGCCTTAGCTTTTTACAATTAGAGAGAACCTGTCAGGTGAGCTCTTACTTATGTCAGCTAAGGCTCTTTTCATATGAAGACAGCTGCGATTGCCCACCTCCTGGAGGCAATATTAATTTCAGGGCAGTGCATATCTCTACAGCTTTACACACAGTGATGTGCTTGTAGGCAGGTTACCTACAGTTCGCTAGTAGACAGTGGCTGACCCAAGCTAGGAAGTGATTAATGCTGTACTTTGCTGCTCCCGTGCTATTTTGGCCCAGCCTATCCACCTAGTATTATTAAAAGGGGAAAATCTGGGTCCTGGGGGCTGGTTCATGAGAGTGATGTGCTTGCTGCAGAGGAGGCCTGCTGCATCTTGCAGTCCATCGGAGGCACCAGGAGTCGGGAAATCTAGCAGCTTCTGGAGAACACAAAACATGGACTGCTGCCTTATGGAGGTATGGCTGGGCAGTCTGATAGAGCTAGTTAGGGACATTCTTATGTTACTGTTCACATTGGACTGTACTATATCAACTGTTCTATGCCTGGTTTGGAGTTCTTTAAATGGGTGCATGATGGTTCTGGGGTAATGATAGAACTAGGGTCAGTAAAGCACAGGTGGGGTAAAAAGCAAAGCCACTACAAGAGCTCTACTCAACAAGTTAAGCAGGAAGAGTAATGCAGTTCCTATTTGTAATGAAATGCAAGGAACATTGTAGCCAATCATAAGGTGTGGTACCTGGTGTAGGGGACGGGTCCTCCAGTAGATAAAACAAACAGAAGGGGATCCATTCTGGCCGGATTGGATCGCAGGGCAGTCAGGTATAAACAGACAGCTGGTCCATTTGCATACTGTATGGCTGTCCATAGAGGAGAGTGGGCTGTGTCCATGTCCACTCTGCAGGGGATCAGCGGACAGATCCAGTGCTAAGCAAAATGGATCTAACCTGTGTGAAAGGGACCTAACTAATATCAACAGGATTAGAGATAATGGCTTCCTTCATTTTTCCCTCAGTTAAATGTTTTCTTACATTGACAAATTTTGGAAGACAAGGTTAAATCCCATATTAGCCAAAATAAAAGATACCTCTTGAAGTGCTTCCTGCACATGTAAGATGTGAAATATAAAACACATTTTCTTTTGAAATAGTGAAAAGCAGTCTATATATAATGACACTTGTCAGTATATGTCAGTATATGCACCAATTACACATCCTCTTACTCTTGTTCTTTTTGCAATATTAAAGTTCATTCATTCATAGATTGTCTCAATAAAGACAACTTTCGACCAATCAGAAGTTTATATGATGAGTAACACATGAACGCAAAATGTAGAGAGCTCATGTTCTTCAATCATCTACAAAAGAGAGTTTACAAACTCATTCAGGTTCCATAATCAAAGTGAATGCAAATCTTCTAACTCTGCCAAACAATCATCTGCCGAACATATTATCTCCTCACTCGTGTGCCCTTTGTCTAAAACACGTTGTTCTAATCTTCCATCCTGTCTGTGTGTTCATCTGAATTCACAGCTGGGAGACATGGCAAAACACTCAGGAAACAAATTAAACACGAAGCACATAATTTATTACATAAAAATTGTGGAGGGCAGGCGTGAATTTGTTTTTTTTTTCTTAATACAAAATCCTTTTTTTATGTTTTCTCCTAAAATGGAATTGTAGGCAAAATTAAAACTGATGCGCATACTGCAATCTATCGCCAGAGTACTGTTTTTTCATAATTGCCCCATAGCATAGTTTTTTTTTCTTTTACATATTTAACCTCCTACCGCCCACCCCCTGATTTCAGTGCATTACGTCCAGGGGGATGTGAAGGTCTGCCTGATCATGTGACCCCTGTGATTGGCTATCACAGTGGTCACCTGATTGGGAGGCGGTTCTGTCAGCTCAACAATCATTACTTAAGACTAGGGATGGGCCGAACAACCACCTGTTCGGTTCGCACCAGAGCTTTCAAACATCCCGAACGTTTGGAACCGAATAACAAACCCCATTGAAGTCTATGGGACCCGAACTGGAAAAATCAAAAGTGCCCATTTTGAAGGCTTATGCAAGTAATTGGGAATACAATGGTTATGGGGGTCCAGGTATTGCCCTGGGGGGACATGTATCAATGAAAAAAAAATTGTAAAAAAAATTCATTTTTAAATGGGCAGAGATTTATTGATGCTTAAGTGAACTCATAAAAATGAAAAATTCCTTTAACCACCTCCCACCCGGCCACTGTATATATATACAGTCGGGTGGGAGCTTCCCCATTCTGACAGCACGTGTATTTACGTCCTGCAGAATGGGAGCTCGCAGCGCGGCCACGCGGCGCGCTGCTGCTGGATCCTGTGATCATTATGATCACAGGATCCAGCTGAGCAGAGATCGGGATACGGGCGCGGTGACTGGTCCTCCCGATCATGTGACGGCTGTGTCCAATCACAGCCGTCACATTGTAAACAGAGACAAACGTCTCTGTGACAGTTCTCCCCCCGCCGAGCTCAGTGAGAGCTCAGTGCCGGGTGGGGGGAAGGGGGGGAGCTGCAGCTCTGTGACAGCTCTCTGCATGATGAGGATTTCATGCAGAAAGCTGTCACAGATCGCCCCCCACACAGTGCACCAAGCACACTGATACCCCTGTCCCCATACACATCAGTGTCCCCATAAAACAGCCCCAAAACATCTGTATGACCCCCATCACATCTGTCACCATACACAAAACATCTGTCACAGTCCCCAAAACATCTGTATGTCCCCAAAACATCTGTCACAGTCCCCAAACATCTGTCTGTCCCCGTCACATCTGTCACCATACACAAAACATCTGTATGTCCCCATCACATCTGTCACAGTCCCCGTCACATCTGTCTGTCCGCCAACACCAAATAAACCCCAATTTGGGTTATTTTTACCAAAGAAATGTAGCAGTATCATTTTTGGTCAAAATTAATGAAGAGAAATTACTTATTTGCAAAATTTTATAACAGAAACACAGAAAAATGCATTGTTTTTGAAAATTTTTAGTCTTTTTTTAATTTATAGCGCAAAAAATAAAAAACCCAGGGGTGGTTAATAACCACCAAAAGAGAGCTCTATTTGTGTGAAAAAAATGATAAAAATTTCATTTGGGCACAGTGTCGCATGACCGCGCAATTGTCATTCAAACTGCAAGAGCGCTGAAAGCTGAAAATTGGTCCGGGAAGGAAGGGGGTTTAAGTGCCCAGTATTGAAGTGGTTAAATATACTGCCTGGGGGTCCCCTTAGTCTACCTGTAATGTGGCACATCTGTACTGTGTATAGAAGCAGCAGCAATAATTGCATTTATAAAGCCAAACAAATGTAATTTTTCCTGCATGCTTTCTTTATTTTGTAAGCAATGGCTTGGGGAGCCAGTCTGTATGATGAGGACACAATGTAGTGCACTGGGAACAAGATTAGAGAATGTGTGGATAAATTCTGGTGTCTCTTCCACAGACTATGGATAGAAGTAGCAGGTGCGAAAAAATTGATCTTTGGGAGTAGGTGGAGTTTTCACACCGTTACCCTATACAGGTACTCTTGATGACAGCAAGAATTGGCCTTTCTTTAAACAATTACAATGATATGCACCTGTTAAACATTTGCTGAAAAATTGGTCTTTGGGTGGCTGTGACGCCTTCACACCGTAACCCTATAGAGATACCCTTGATAAAAGCAAGAATTGGCCTTGCTGTCAAAAATTGTAAATGATATGCACCTGTCAAACAGGTGCAGAAAAACTGATCTTTGGGTGTCAGTGGCACCTTCACACCATAACACTATAGAGGTACTCTTGATGAAAGCAAGAATTGGCCTTGCTGGTCTTTGGGTGTTAACTGTGCCCATGCAACCTACACCAAAAGAATTCTTCCAGATGAAATCAACACCCACAACGCTAGGCAGCCTAGAAGTCCTGCAGATATTCCATATCCCAAAAACACTTAAGCAGCAACCTCAGCATCAGGGGCTTCATAGCTACTGGTAATCCAGGACTAATTCATTTTGATAAATGTCAGATGGTCCACGGAGTCTGTGGACAGACGTGTTCTGTTATCAGTAACAAAACTTCCAGCAGCACTGAATCCCCATTCGGAAAGCTCGCTGGATGTAGGGCACCAAGCAGCTCAATTGCATGCTGGGCAAGTCCTGGCCAGTGGTCTATTCTCATGACCCAGTAAGCCAGTGGATCGTCATCTGGAAACTCTCCATTTCTGTTTTCGACCCTATAGAATCGTCCACCATATGATGCAGATGCTTCCAATGGGATGTGGAAGCTGACAGCCCAGGGCGGCAAGGACTAAAAAAAATAGTGAAATACAAATACCTATGGGAACATGAACTGAATATTCAAATCTCAGAGGAACAATGGGAGAAGGCCTGTGTATTCACCCACAAGCACACAAGTTTCCTAAGCACACGTACGCAGGAGACATCCTTTAAATTATGCACCCAATGGTACATCACACCTGTAAAAATAAAGAGATGGCAACCAAACGAATCAGACGTGTGCTGCCGATGCCATAAAGAAGTGGGGACTTTCCTCCATATCTGGTGGTCTTGTCACAAAATTCAAAAATACTGGAATTAAATCATTGGTTGGGTTAAAAACATCACAGGTACAAACATTTAACTTGATGCACCCTTCTGCCTGTTAAATGTTAATAATCTCTCATATAGGAAATACAAAAAATCATTGATAAGACATATCCTTAATGCAGCAAGAGCTCTCATACCACTCACCTAGAGATTAACCCGAATACCTTCTATTAAAGAACGGTTAATAAAAATGAATGAGATAAATGAGATGGAAGAAACTATAGCAATAAAAAAAGAAAACACTACCCAATTCCACAAAACGTGGAGACCTTGGTTTTTATTCAAAACATCAGAAACATAGAGTAACCTAATAGAACCAAACTAATAGACAGAACACCCCCAAATCTCACAGCATTAAATCACCTGACTGATAAGATTAAAATCACTACACTTTAACGAGACCTCCCGAACATATTTTAGTCTGATCAATATAATCAAGTACAGCAGATTACTAAAATACAATATTAAATATCACAGTATTGTACTGACCTGAATAAGAGCATACTTACCCATAAACTTGGTAAGAAACTACTCTTTAAACCAAATCAAACTGCACATACTTTACCCACCACATTACCTAAGGAAACATATAATTAAGACCAGATTACCCAAAGGGTAGCACTAGCAACCCAGATTCAAGGAATCTCACTTCTATGCACCCCATGTTGAATACTATACCTTTTACCATCATCATTAGAGTTGAGCGAACACCTGGATGTTCGGGTTCGGTGAGTTCGGCTGAACTTCACGGAAAAGTTCGGGTTCAGTACCGAACTTGACCCGAACTTTACCCCGAACCCCATTGAAGTCAATGGGGACCCAAACTTTTCGGCACAAAAATGTAAAAAAGTCCTGGAAAGTGCTAGAGGGCTGCAAAAGGAAGTAAAATGATTTTAGAACAATAATCTGTCCCTTACAGCAACAGCAGGAACCTGACCCTATAGGAGTAGGCGATGATTTTAGAACAATAATCTGTCCCTCTAAGCAGTCAGTAGACTCTACCTAGTCCAGTCAGATCGTTCTGTAATGCAGGATGAGATGTTATTAGATCTGCAATCTGTCCCTAAAAGCAGTAGTAGTAGTAATCTCTGCCTAGTCTACAATCAGATTGATGAGATGTTATTAATATTATATCTGCAATCTGTCCCTCACAGCGCCGGCAGCATCCTCTCCCTAGACTAGCCTGAGAGCATGTGACATGCAGCACTACGTGACTCCAGCTTATACAGAGGCTGGGTCACATGATGCACTGGCCAATCACAGCCATGCCATTAGTAGGCTTCTAAGGGCAAACCAGTGAAACGCTTGTTGATTGCCTGCCCTGCAGCTATTCAACATGCGTGATCAAATACCTGAACCCAGAACCCGAACCCAAACTTTTTTTTCAAATGTCCGGGTTTGGGTCCGGGTCACGGACACCCCAAAGTTCGGTACGGACCCGAACTTTACAGTTCAGGTTCACTCAACTCTAATCATCATGTGTTGAGTCAGAATTAACTTTGTATTAGTTAACCTATAACAATCTCACACCCTCTGTTTATACAGTAAATGATAAATGTTAAATATTTATTAACCTAATACTTTACCATTACAATGTATAACTGAGTAAATTGTATACTAAATATCCTCAATAAACCTTTATTGAAAAAAAAAATTGTGGAATGCATCACTTAGGCAGCCGCCTTCTCCACCGCTTCTCTCTTGACCAACAGAAGCCTCAAAACTAAGTTTTCCATGACGCTGCAACCTACCAAAGTCAGGAAAAGCATTGGATAAACTCCTCCTTAAGGTGTCCTCAAGAGATTTCATTTTCTGCACTCTCTGTGGAGATGGGATGAGTTCTGAGACTTTCCCCTTGTAACAGTGGTCAAGGAGGGTTGCCAACCAATAGTGATCCTTTTCCTTTATGCCACGTATTCTTGGGTCCTTTCACAGGCTTTGAAGCATGAGGGAGCCCATGCACCGGAAATTTATGGAGGCATGAGAAGCAGACTCCTCGGGATCACTGAGGATCATAGTATCTGGAACTGCCTCCTCCCAGCCATGTGCTACTCAAAGGGTTCTTAGGATAGGGAAACCATCTCTTACTGTTTGACGTTTGTCTTCCTCTACTTCAGTGCCTCCAAAACTGCCAGAATCCTCCTTCTCCCTCTCCTCTTATGTGTTCTGTGGCATAGGAGCAATTGTGTCTGCATAAAGTGGGCCTTGAGAGGAAAGGAAGTCCTCCTCTTCCTCCCACTGCTCTGCCTCAAGTGCCCTGTCCATAATGCCAAGCAGAGGCTGCTCCAGCAGGAACACAACAGGGATTGTGTCACTGATGCATGCATTGTCGCGGCTCGCCATCCTTGTGACCTCCATAAATGGTGACAGTACAGTGCATGCATCCTTTATGAGCAGCCATTGGCGTGGAAAAAAACAAAAAAACAAGCTGGCCTGAGCCTGTCGTTGTGCCATACTCACACAGGTACTCGTTGACAGCCCTCTGCTGCATGTGCAGTCGCTGCAGCATTGCCAAAATCGAGTTCCACCTGGTGGGCATGTCACACAGGCTGTTTACGGGCAGGTGTAATTCCCATTGAATTTCAGCCAACCGAGCACTGGCTGTGTATGACCACCTGACATGGCTACAGACTGTTCTGGCCTGGTTTAGCAGATCTTTCAACCCTGGGTACCTATTTAAGAAATGCTGCATCACCAAATTAAGGACATGTGCCAGGCATGGCACATGTGTCAACTTTCTCTATCTAAGGGCAGACAGGAGGTTTGTGCCATAATCGCACACCACCATTCCTGGCTCCAGCTGGCGTGGCATGAACCCCCTCTGGATTTGTCCCTGCAGAGCCACAATAATCTCTGTTCCGGTGTGGTTCCTGTCCCCTAGGCACACCAGCTGAAGAACTGCATAACACCTTTTAGCCTGACTTACTGAATAGCCCCTTGAACGCTTAGGGGGTACTTGTGGTTCATAGGACAATTCAGCAGAAGAGGGCATGGAGGAGGAGGAGGGGGGAGAGCTGACAAATTTTGCATCATCACCACTAGCTGTATGGAGATGTGATGGCACAACAAGCTGCAGCACTGAGCCCTGTCCTGCATCCTTCCAAGTTGCAAGCAGAGTTACACAGTGTGCTGTGAATTAAAGTGGTTGTAAACCCTCAAGGTTTTTCATCTGCATTCTATGCATTAAGGTGAAAAACCTTTTCACTTGCATCAGCCCCCCGAGCCCCCCTTTACTTACCTGAGCCCGAACCAATCCAGTGGCGGGGATAAGCCTCGGAGCTCACTCGAGCTGCTCCAGTTCTCATTGGCTGGATTGATAGCTGGGGAGCCATTGGCTGTCAATCAAGTCCAGTGACCCGGGAGCCAGGACTTGGGAGCGCGCCTGCACGGATGACCCCAGGGAAACCTAGTGGTCACTCGAGAAGAGGAGGAGCCCCAGAAGATGGGGTTAGGGGCAACTCTATGCAAAACCGCTGCACAGAGGAGGTAAGTATGAGATGTTTGTTATTTTTTTTTTTTTTAAATTAGCCTTTACAATCACTCTAAATATGTTGTCCCTGACCATGCTTGGTGGACCACGTGTCAGCAGTAACATGGACTTTGCGGCTGACTGCCTTGCCCAACAATGCCACAACATTACCTTCCACATGATGGTACAAATCTGAAATGGCCTTATGTGAAAAGAAATAGCGACCGGGAACCTGCCAATGTAGTACAGCAAATTCACGGAACGGCAGTATCCAGCAGACGGAAAGGCGGAAGTTCCAAAGCCAGCAGCTTTGACAAGCTTGTGTGGCTATCAGGTGCTCTTGCCAATAGGCTGAGTGGTGGGAGGTTAAATGCCTTGTCAAGCATGTGGTACCCAAATGGCTGGTGTTTTTGCCACGCTTGATGTGCTTGAGACAACATTTGCAAATTGCAACAGTGCTATTGGCTGCACATGTGCTAAAAAAGGCCCAGACAGCTGAACTGTGGGAAGTGGGATGGGAGATAACAGCTCCACAATATCGTGAAATAGGGTGGCTGCTTTCTACTCTTCCATGATGGCTGCCTCCTTGGGGGTTGTGCCTCACCCTCACTTTCCTCCTCTGCTCTATCCAGCACCCAAGTCATGTCAGTGAACTCATCATCATCATCTCCTCCATCCTCATTACCACTGGAGACAACTTGGCAATACGCTGATGCTGGGGGAACATTACTGCCAGTTTGTGTACCAGTGTTCTCCCCTCACTGTAGGCTCATGTTCCTGCCTTCCTCAACCTCAGAACCAACATCTGAATCAAGTAATGCCTGTGCATCGTCAAGGAGCAAGTGGCTGACGTTGTGTTCAAATAACTAAGCTGACTCCTCGATGGGGCTATGGCAGGAATAGTTGTGGACAAGGAGGAAGTTTTAGCCACTCTGGAAGCTGCAGTGGACTGCGCACTAGTCTCTGCTTGGGTGACGAAGGGTGAGGATGGTTTAGTAAGCCAGTCCACCACCTCCTCTGCGTGCTGTGGCTGGATAGCACAGGCAACATTACTAAACAGAGGAAATCATGCCCTGTCTGAGGACTGACAATGTCCACCATTGCCTGTGGACACATACGCTGCTGGTCCCCTTACAGTGTCATGGGAACGTCTACCTCTCCTTGTCCTCCCAGACATGATGGAGAGGGGTGCTTATTAACAAAATGTAATAAAGATGTGGAAATGTGTACGTGGATGCACTTTAATCAATGGAAAGTGATATTGCGTAATACCTTAACAGTACTTAAAAGTGGGAAAACTGGGACTTCCTCAGGGGAAGTCATGTGGTGTGACATAACGCATAGGGCGTGGCCAAATCGCACAGTACACCGGAAGTGATGTGAAAGGCGGAGATCGCCATTGTTTTTATCATTACATGCGATTTTATTTCCTGTTTGATGTAAGCAGCCATTTTACTTAATAAAGAGAAGGTTTTTATTGCGATTTTATACTATGGGAGCCCTATTGTTTGTTTACTTTTACATATAAGTACGCATTTGAGCGGCAGCAAACGGTACCATTCAGCGTGAGCCCCATAGACGTATGTGAAGTTGATGAGGAGAGAATCGCAGTGAGGAGGCAATCCCCATCTGATGTGTGGGCACATATAAGGTGTTAATCATTATTTTCAAGGTGAGAATTCTGTGAGCACGGTTTGTGGTGGCACTGGCGCAGAGGCAATTTTTGGTGGTTTATGAAGACCCACTAAGCATACTTTGCCCTTATATTTGAGCACTTTATACAGGATTGCACAAAATCTTGGAGCACTCAGTCACTTTAATAATCAAATCGATGAACTGTTGGCACTGTTAGGATATGAACTGAGTTATTAATCTCATACCATTTGCACATTAATTATTTGGAGCACTGAGTCACTTTGTTTGTTTATTTATCTTCAAATGTTTGCACCATTTATATACCAATTGAGATGCACCTTATGAACCTCTCCCCTGTTATTGCAAGGTCATACGAACTATGAAATCATGTCTGGTGTTTTGTTTACTATTTAATATAGTTTTCCCACTTTTAAGTACTGTTAAGGTATTGCGCAATATCACCCATATCTATTCATGTCAATAAGCTATTGTGATAAGCATTAGGTATTGCAGCATTCCTTGAACTCTTCATCAGTATATCACACTTCCTAATACCTCTAATAATGTCTTATGAGATCAAATAGTGGTGCAGGGGATTACACTTAAACAATCAGTGGAAAGTGGTGTTTGGTGCACTTTAGCTTGAGTACACTACTCCACTGATGCACTATAATATACTGCTGTAAAACTGCACTGACACACTGCAATATATTGTGTCAAATGTGCAGTAACGCACAGAAATACTGCGTTAAACATGCACTAACACACTGACATATACGGCGTTAAACTTGCAATAACGCACTGAAATATACTATGTTAAATGACACATAATGCACTGAAACATACTGCGTTAAACGGAACATAACACACTGAAATATACTGTGTTAAACAGCATGTAACACACTGAAATATACTGTGTTATGCACTGAAATATAAGTCATTATACTTGCAGTAACACACTGAAATATATTGCGTTAAATGGCATGTAATGCACTGAAATATACACCGTTAAACTTGTAGTAACGCACTGAAATATGCTGTGCTAAATCTAATTTTTCTGAACTTGAGCAGTTCTGCAAATAAGAGTGGCCAAATATTGCAGTCTAGATGTGCAAAGATAGTGGAGACATATGCCAACAGAATAAAGGCTGTAATGAAAGCAAAGGTGGTTCAATAAAATACTGACATAAGGGGGTGATGCTTTTTCCAACTCTGTGATTCTGTTTTTGAATTGTTTTATTTATTCTGACATATTGGTGTAATATCTTTCACTTGGGTGTTATAAGTTGTACTAGTAAATACAGCTGGACAAAAATGGTGTCTGTCTTCATTTCAGGCTGCAAAGCAACAAAATGTGATTCATTTAAGGCGGTGATTCTTTTCTATACCCACTGTACATTTCTGGCATGTGCCTGGAATGTAACTGTCACATTGTTTGTGCTCTCAACCAAACTGTCAAACCATCAAATGGCTGGCATCATAATAACTGATCACATGTGCAGCACCATGGCAGTTGCAGATCAAACAGAGGTGACAGCTTTCTTGGATGAACATGATAGGAGGGTTTAGTTCCACTTTAACAAGAACACAGTTACATCAAAATATTGGTCTTAATACTAACATTTTGGGGAATGTTGAAGTAGTTTTTACTGTCTCAGAATGGAGGGTTTCAGATTTTATGTCCTCCACCGGCACTAATAAAGAACACAGAGTCCAATCCATCTTAACAATAACTTCTTGTACAAGTGAATCAGAACACTTCCAGCACAGGGGAAATCTAAGCTGTAAATCTTTCCAAAAAGATCACCGAAATATTACTACTGTAACAAAACAAGCACATTGTTATAAA
Organism: Glandirana rugosa; assembly: GCA_018402905.1. Lineage (NCBI taxonomy): Eukaryota > Metazoa > Chordata > Amphibia > Anura > Ranidae > Glandirana > Glandirana rugosa. The sequence goes on from BLSH010396938.1 coordinate 72,296, forward strand.
TAATAGAAAATGTAATTACTGACTTGTTGTTAAGCCTCAAACAGATCCAAGCATTATATTTAGTAAGCAAGGTTGCCAGCAATACATTTGATATAAATGTATTTTTTTAAGTCGGCGGTAAATACAATTCTCATCTTATGTTTTAGTAATGGCAGAATTGTTAATACTGCCTTGCCATGACTATAACTGATTAGTAAATATTTTACTATCAGTTACAACACTTAAGACTTTTCAAATGCCTTAAAGAATATGTGACCCATATAAGGCTTCATTCACATGACTGTAAAAAAGCCATTTACAAGCATTTTTTATTTATGGATCTGAATGCAGCTGAATTGTTTTAAATGGAGGCATTCAGACAGTTGTATAAACATGCACTGCCTTCAGATTGGTAACACAAAATCCAAAAATCTGCATCTGAGGACATACATATACATGTGTTCCAGATGCAGGTATTGGAAAAAAGGACAATTTTACGCAAATATATACTGATCATTACACAGGGCATTTGTGCTAGATAAAAACACAGTAAGAGTATCATGTTTATGTCTATGAGAATGAAGCCTAACACCCCTTTCACACTGGGTCGTTTTTAAGGCGATGCGGTGCTAAAAATAGTACCTGAACCCCCCCCAATCTCCCCAGTGTGAAAAAGCGAGTGCTTTCACATTAGAGCGGTGCACTTGCAGGTCAAGAAAAAAAGTCCTGCAAGCAGCATATTTGGGGCATCGTATACACCGCTCCTCCACCGCCCCCTCCATTGTAGTCAATGGCCAGCACTTCCGAAGGGGCTGAACACTGCTTCGGAAACGTTGAGCGGTGGCGTTTTTAACCCCTTGTTAACCCCTTCTTGCGCCACTATAAGAGCGGTAAAGCGCCGCTAAAATTATCAACGCTTTACCGCTACCGCCTCCCACCCCGGTGTGAAAGTAGCCGAAGTGTTAATCAAAACTTTAATAATTATCTGCACTGCTATATCCCAAAAACAACTATGAGTGTAAAATCCCCACCTCCCAACTCCAAAAGGTGCTGTGCACTATATGATGTTCTCATGTATATAAAATCCAAATATAATACTGTATAAAAATCCTGTATAATAATAATAAATATAATACAAATCAGCGAAGCGCCTACTTAAAGCAGAACTTCACCCAAAAGGGGATGGTCCGCTTGTTTGCATCCTCCCCCCCCTCCACTGTCACATTTGGCACTTTTTTGGGGGGACGTTTTTAACAGGTACCCACTCCCACTTTCAGTCATATGCACCACGGCAATCTGAGCCAGAAGTTCGGCCCTCCTCCTTCCCTATGGGACCATTTACAAAGTGCTGCTCACTTTGCGTATGCACAGTAGGAAACCAGTATTTGTAGCTGCTGACTTATATATTTTTTTGTTTGGGGGGGGGGGGGCTGAAACTCCTCTTTAATATAAGTGAATAAATACCAACCAAATATATTACACATCAAATATATTGTACATCCAACAAATAATGATTTCTTCAATCATGTTAACCTAACAGCCACCACATTAAATTCTCTTTATATTTTACATTTGACTTTGGCCCTTCACTCCATGTTATTGTGCCCCATTCCACCTTTACCTTTGTGAATTAACAGCAGTTGTGCTTTCAACTTCTTATTATAATCCATATATTATAATAGATCATACATAGTGTTTCTCTTAAAATTGGGTCCCCAGGTCTTTTACTTCTGTGTGTGTGTGTGTGTATCTTTCCTCCTCCAGTTCCCAATAGTTCTTTGCCATTTAATTTTTTTCTTTTAAACAAAACCCATTAAAAATACTCACATTATATAGAGTACATCATATCTGTGCACTCAGATGGCAAAGCACAATGTAAAATACAATGGAACATCCGCGGCTAATGTACATACAAAGAAACCAAGTCACTTCCAGGTATACGATGTACACAATGACATCTAAAGCTTTTCTCCAACGCGTTTTGTCACTTAGTCACGTAACTTCCTCAGGGGTTCCCCCTGAGGAAGCCCTGTGACTGAGCGATGAAAAACATTGGGTGGAGCTTTGGGTAATGTCATTGTGTACACCATGTACCTGTGAATAACTTTGTTTCTAAGTGTTAATATTTATTGTTGTTACAACAGTCATTTTCAATATTTGTATATATGAAGATGTCAGGTGATTTTGCCAAGAATACCCTGTTTTAGAGTGACAATGCTTTCTTCCAATCTCTCAGTTGCTTTCCTATGTTATCACCCTATTGCATTCACTTGAATTGGAAACTCTTGTTTTTGTGCAAAATGTGGCATAGTTTCTAAAATATACTGCCTTTTGGCTACTAGATGAAGCTAAAGATCATAGGAATACATTTATTACAGAAATTAAAGTGAAAATAAGGGGAAGTAAATGTGAGGGGAACTTCACAAAGTATGTTTACAAACTTAAAGATTAATAGAAGAAGGCTACGAATAATTAAAAATGCAATATGGAATTTAATATATGATTTTAAATCTTAGGCATAGATACACTTACAGCCCCTTGTACCCTGGGCATTTAGCATCAGTGTAATGCTGCTTGTATTCTGGACATTCTTTTCTGGACACATACTGCACTAAATGTTCAGATTCTCCAGGCCTTCGTCCCACCTCCAAAAATACACATGATCCAAGTGTCATAAAAGACACGCATTCCCTGACAGATCCTGCAACTGCAATCAGACACCAGCAGTCCTGAGGAAGGGGGAGTCCTTGATCCCCCGAAACACGTTGGATTGACCTTATTGTACTTGCTACAATCAAAATAAATACTCAATAACTTTTTACCTGACTCTGGGCACTCCATTTCACTCACCCCCCATCTAAGTGTGGAAACGACTTTATAAGCCGTATCCATAGGTAGCAGCCCAAGCCCCACAAGAGGTCCCATCACCTCTCCTCCATCCAGTCAGCTAGATGCACTGGGAGTGGGTACGCTCCCACGGCTATTTACACATAGACTCTGAACCAAGGGAGTCAGTCCAGCGCGGTCTCCTACTTGCGAATTCCACCTCCAAAATTAAGGAATGTTCACACATGTTCATGTTTTCACTGTAGCAGAGGAAATATCAACAGTTCTTTAACTACACAACCTTCACCGCTGCCCATTCAGTTCCAGCATCCATTTATCTGCACGGCACAAGTCAAAGACTAACATCGGGTGCGAAGAGTGGCAACCCGGCTCTTCCATAGTCCTCATTGTAGGCCCCCTAAAAGTGGGTTCTCCACCTGAGCCTCTTACAGGCCTAACCCAAAGGGTTCTCTTCCTAAGGCTACAAGCTTATGAATCAATATACAAGGGGTAGCCTTTTCCTATCACCCTCTGACCCAGGCTCTTGTGGCTCAAGATTATAAAGAACAGACTGCCTACAGCCACTACCTCTGCCCACTAACTATACCTCCCAATTTTTTTGAGATGGGAACAAGGGACAACTATTAGCAAAAGTATGTAAGCATAAGGCACACCTCCCTGCCACGCCCCCTTAAAGGAGAATGATATAAAAAATGATTAGTTAAAGCCACAAGTGTTTTTTTACCACTACTATTTCTTTACTGGCTTTTGAAATTAAGAAATGCAGCAAATTAGAAATTGGATGAAATGTTTAGAACTGGGAAACACTTTTTGATAGTTAATTAGTGTATTTTGTATACAGCTATATAGATCAGGCCAAAATGAGGGACAAATGAGAAGGAATGAGAGACAGAGGACAGTCCCTTGAAATCAGGGGCCGTTGTGAGCTATGCACTGACCCCTGCTTGCAGGTAGTGGGTGCTGACACTCACTGTGTCCCTAGCAACTATCGCTGTCACCGGAACATTGCTTACATGGCTAGAATTCCCTGACCACGTAAGCAAAGGAATGAGGATAGTAGTGACATCACTGCCCAAATATGGTCACTGGCCACATTTGGGCAATTATGTCATTCATTTTGCAGCCTCTTCTCTTATATAGCTGATGAGTCTGCGCATGGCAAACATTGTAATTAACCACTTGCCGACGGCCCGCCGCAGCGTGACGGCGGCAGAGTGTCTCGTTATCGCAAACCGCCGTCGGCTACCCATGATCCCCCCCCCGGAGCGACAGAACGGAGGTCCATGTAAGTAAACATGGATCTCTGTTCTGACAGAGGGAGAAGGGCTGTGATCACAGGCTTCCTGTATATGGTAGCCGCGATCACTCCCCTCCCCCTGCCAGCCCAGCCCACACACAGTTAGAACACACTGAGAGAACACAGTTAACCCTTAGAGCGCCCCCTCCAGGTTAACCCGTTCACTGCCAATGGCATTTACACAGTAATCAGTGCATTCTTATACTGATCGCTGTATAAATGCCAATGGTCCCAAAAAAGTGTCAAAATGGTCCGACATGTCGGCTGAAATATGGCAGTACCACTAAAAATCGCAGATCACCACCATTACTAGTAAAAAATAAAAACCCCAGAAATGTATTCTCATGGTTCTTAAACGTGGCAACTTTTGCGAAAACCAATCAATAAACGCAGATTGTGATTTTTTTTACCAAAAATATGAGGAAGAATATAAATCGGCCAAAACCGATGAAAAAAAATGTTTTTTTATATATTTTTTTTTAGATTTGTATTTTAGCAAAAAGTAAGCAAAATTGTTTTTTTTTTGCAAAATTGTCACTCTTCTTTTGTTTATAGCGGCGATCAGAAATGACGCAGAGGTGATCAAATACCACCAAAAAAAAAGCTCTATTTGTGGGAAAAAAAGGACGCAAATTTTGTTTGGGTACAACTTCGCATGACCGCGCAATTGTCAGTTAAAGCGATGAAGTGCCGAATTGCAAAAAGTGCTCTGGTCCTAAAGTGGGAAATCCTTCCGGGGCTGAAGTGGTTAATTATGGATTTACACTAGAAACATTTTTGGGGATTTTTTTTTTTTTTTATTAAAGTGATACTAATCCCATACACTGTTTCGTTTACATTTTAACTTCTCTTTCCATATGTGGATGATGGCACTGTAATTATTTTAATAAAAAAAAAACAAAGTATCTTTTTCCTAATCGATATACAGCTGTCAGATGACCCAGATCTTTCCCTGCCTGTGTGCAGGGAAACATAAGTAGGAGGAGCTTCTAGTCCTCTGCTGCTGGTCACATGTTCAAAAAAAGCCTTTGGAATACAGAGTAAAATAAATAATTAATATCAATAAACTGTTTTAAATCATCATACAAATATACAGTATATTTGAAATCAAATCTTTATTACCTTTTTTTAGCAATAACATGGTGTGCGCGGATTTCTGCCAGTCAAAGGCTGTGTCACACCCCTCCAGCCTGTGTCTCAGAATTACAGGGAGGTGAAGCCTTCATTAATTTACATGTAGTAAAATCATTAATTTACTTGTAATATCATGTGCCTATTGTGTTTAGCTGGTTAGTGGGCTATGGAGGAGGAGGGAGGGAGTGGGCTGTCATTTACCACTGTGTATACGCCCACATGTGACTCTATAGTCACATGAGCTGCTCAGATGTAATAGGGAGGAAATGTTGAGCATAGAAACTCAATGAAAACTGAGCATGTGCAGAGTTGCCAGCATTGCTCTGCAAAATACCCAACTGCAGTGGGGACGGGATCAAAATGGGGAGATAGAGAACAGCAGGATCAATCAGTATTTTTGCAGAACATAGAAAACAAATCCCACAGGGACTGAGTGAGTATAAACAGCATATAATAAACCATTTATTGATATATTTTTATGATGTGGGTTTAGTGATACTTTAAGGGCAAGACAATCGTTTTGGTGTCTTTATTTTAGGTTACAATTTTTTTTTGTAAAAGAGTAGGTGTATGATGTACCCATTACTCATGCTCATGAAGGGAGTGGTGTTTAGAGGCCCCCTTATTTCTAAAGGGAGTTTCTATATTCCAATAAGCTCCTCATCTGCACACCCCCAAAACCCTGGCGTAATGGTTGTCGGGGGGGTCTGCAGGTGAGAAGTTTATGGGCCTTACAGACAAGGTGCTTTGTCAGGGGGTACCTTTTTGGAAAGGCATCACCAGGGGCGTCGCTAAGTCTATCAGGGCTTCAGTCCCAAATGTCACGTCCTCAGCCTCGAGCCTCACCAGGGGCCCCTAATGGCGTTGCGGGCGGGCAACTTGACAGAGCCGCGGGCGGGCGGCTCTGTAGAAGAGGGGATCGGACTTGAAGAGAGAGAGGGGCAGGCGATGTCACCTAAGCTGCCAGCGAGCCGCTTCATAAAGCCGCGAGTGGGCGGCTCTGCACAACATGGGAGCAAACTCAGAGAGAGAGAGGGGCGGACGAGCAGAGATGACATCATCTCTCTGCCGACCCCGCATCACTGCTCTTCCGCTGCTGGCACTGTGGAGGAGAGTGGAGGATCGGATCCTCTCTCTCCACAGCCCTGAGTGCTGGACCTGGAGGGGGGAGTGGGAGGGGCTGTCAGAGCCACTGACTCCTGTGGCGGCGGGGGGGAGGCTGTGACACTTGCTCTGTCCTAGGTGGGACACTCCACTGGGGGGTACCTGTGATGTAAGGAGGAACTCTGCTGGGGGCACCTGTGATGTAAGGAGGGACTCCACTGGGGGCACCTGTGATGTAAGAAGGGACTCCGCTGGGGGACACCTGTGATGTAAGGAGGAACTCCGCTGGATGCACCTGTGATGTAAGGAGGAACTCCGCTGGGGGACACCTGTGATGTAAGGAGGCACTCCACTGGGGGCACCTGTGATGGAAGGAGGAACTCCGCTGGATGCACCTGTGATGAAAAGAGGGACTCCGCAGGGGGACACCTGTGATGTAAGGAGGCACTCCACTGGGGGCACCTGTGATGGAAGGAGGAACTCCGCTGGGGGCACTTGTGATGTAAGGAGGGACTCCGCTGGGGGGCACCTGTGATGTAAGGAGGAACTCCGCTGGGGGCACCTGTGATGTAAGGAGGGACTTC
>BLSH010396938.1:83908-117142 GCA_018402905.1 Glandirana rugosa
GTGTGATGATGGTGATATTAGTTAGGAGTAGACTTGCCACGACACATATAGTTAATTAAATACGATCAGGTATTTACAGGCATTTATGATAGTTTAACGGTCACAGGCATTTTACAGGCATTCCCTTATTATTGTTTAACGGTCACTTTTTTCAGGTTTTTATTCCTCACTATATTTTTCTATGGTTTTTTATATTTTTATTATTATTATTTTTTATTTTTTACTATTTTACTATTTTTTTGTCTGTTGGGCGTGTTATCACGAGGTTTTTACACTGTCAGATATTATTAGGATCTTTGGTCATAAGTTAGGAATATCGTCGTTAGGTTACAATACACGAGTTTTTTCCACTGAACACACGAAGTGATTTTCTTCTCCCACTGTAGTTAGGCACGAGGGGGACAACACGGGAGTGAATGGTCTTAGAAGCGTGGGGATGTCCCCATTACACGGACACAATTTACCCCAGAAATCCAGGACACGGCCAAGGAAAAGGAGAGGTTTTTGAGCACATAACATTGGATTGCTGCTATAAGGATTGAATACTGGTTTCTAGGATTATTATAGACTGTCACATTTTTGGAGCACTATTGTGCGGGTTGTCTGTTTTTTTATCATTTTATCATTTTTTATTTTTTATTATTATTATTTTTATATTTTTTGGTATCTTTTTATATCACTCCTTATTTTTGGACTTTTTTCACTGGCAATTTGTTATTATTCCCTTACGGACATTTTACGGACACTGGCAATTTGATAGTATTTACGGACATTTATGGACTAGCATAAATTAATTGATATACACAGCACCGTTCAGATGAGGATTGATTATAGTGGTAGTAGTGTGTATTAACCCTTTAGTAGTTGGGGGTTATATGTATACGTTACCTCACTCTACACTTTATCCATTCATTATTTTCTCTACGTGGATCTACACTCTCTATTTTATATTTACACACATTGTTTATCACATTTTCATGCTTTTTTATCACATCTTCATGCCACTTATACATATATATTAGAGACAGCGCCATTCCTGTACGTACCTGTTTTATTTTCCCTTCCCTCTCAGGAGGGAGTCCCTGGAAGGCAGCAGTCTCAAGGTGTACTTATTATACTCTGTCCTAGCGCAGGTACATTTATATTTATACTTTTAAAGCCTTGTTGAAGCTTGGTAAACGCCCTGTGTGTTTGTCGATATCTCACACCTGCAATTTCTCCAAAACAAAGCAAAGCTAAAGCTGAATTACAGCCAGAGGCGTAACTAGAACCTTCAGGGCCCCGGTGCAAGAAATTATGAAGGGCCCCCTGACCCCTGGCCAGGGCCCTTCCCTCTTCCCACTGATCCGGGGGCCCTTTACTCCTATCATGGGTCCCTTTATTACGGTACTGCAGTGGGGCCCTTTCACAAGTTCTGCAGCAGGCCCCAGGGGGACCAGGGAAGCACACAGGGGCCCTGGGAACAGCAGAAGACAAGTAAACTGGATAGAGGAAAATGGAGGAGATTGGGTCCTCTAAATGCCACCCCCGCCATCCCTCCTATTCAGGTGTACAAGGGAGGCACATGGGCCCCCTGGACCATGGGGCCCGGTTGCAATTGCAACCCCTGCAACCCCTATCGTTACGCCCCTGATTACAGCCTCTGAAAAGCCGCAGGTGCTTCAAGCGAGCTTCAAACAAGCTTTGTCTTAGACTTCTATGGAGGCATTGGAGAGGCTTTGAAGCCTGGCTAAAGCTACATGGGGTATAATTTTTGATGCAAAGCTAAAGCCCAGCCAAGCCAACGCAAGGTATAAATAGGAGTGTACGCTAACCATTTTATTTAGTGACAAGTGCTTTGACTGGCATTAAGAGAGCTTTAACAACGCCTGTCTTTGATGCCCTGTTTTGCAGCAAGTGTAAACTAGCCCTTACAGCGCCCCCCTCCAGGTTAACCCCTTCACTGCCAATGGCATTTGCACGGTAATCAGTGCATTTTTATAGCACTGATCGCTGTATAAATGCAAATGGTCCAAAAAAGTGTCAAAATGGTCCGACATGTCTGCCGCAATATCGAAGTACCGCTAAAAATCGCAGATCGTCGTCATTACTAGTAAAATATAAAAAAAATAAAAACCCCATAAATGAATTTGCATCATTCATAAATGTGGCAACTTTTGCGCAAACCAATCAATAAACGCCGATTGCGATTTTTTTTTTACCAAAAATATGAGGAAGAATATAAATCGGGCAAAATCGATGAAAAAAATGTTTTTATATATATTTTTTTGGATATGTATTTTAGCAAAAAGTAAGAAATATTGTTTTTTTTTTTTTTTGCAAAATTGTCGCTCTTCTTTTGTTTATAGCGGCGATCAGAAATGACGCAGCGGTGATCAAATACCCCCAAAAGAAAGCTCTATTTGTGGGGGAAAAAAAAAACGCAAATTTTGTTTGGGGACAACGTCGCACGACCACACAATTGTCAGATAAAGCGACACAGTGCCGAATCGCAAAAAGTGCTCTGGTCCTAAAGTGGGAAATCCTTCCAAGGCTGAAGTGGTTAATACCATAAATAATAACATGTTATTAGACTTTTACTCCAGAAGTATATAATGAGTTTGGCAATTCTAAAGTAATGCTTAAATAATGCATTAATATTTAACTTAAACCCATTCAATTTTAGTCGACAAAAATACGACTAAAACAATTCAAATGACTAAAACACGATTAAAACAAAAATGGCATTTTAGTCAAAAGACTATAACTAAAACTACATTGAAATTTGACGTCAAAATTAACCCTGTTGCCAGCACATGACATTTAATTTCTTTAACAAAAAAAAAATATATATATATATAGTATATGCTGTATATATAGAGTATATATATATATATATATATTGGAGGACCTTTGGAGGGGTTGTGCCTTTTTTTCCAGAAGGAAAATATAATTTGCTGCCAATCTTAAATGATATTCCATTATTCATTTTTAATATCCCAATGGGTTTATTGTTTTTTTTTTAGATGCTTACAATTACTTGAGACTTCAACAGATGAAATTATAACAATGTTTATTTGTACACTTTACCTACACTACCCCCTAAACCAGATCGCCCATTACTCTGTACAGAACATACATTGATGGAGAAAGAAAAATATATATTTTTTGGGGTAGAGGATAGGCTTCCCTCAAGAGATGGGTTTTTAGCGTTATTGGATGGTGTTTTATGTGTGTTTGGAGTTCAGATTTAACTTCATCCACAATAAAAGTGATGCAACTTCCTTTTTTCTGGAGTAACAGCCAGTGGGTCCCATAACGGTAAAACTGCACTGATGCCTTTTCTAATATTCCCAGTAGACTTGTCTGTCTAAAATGTATGTCTGGTAATCATAGTTAAAGGTCAGTCTGCCATGTAAATTATTCAATGTACTGTTTAAATATGTTCTTCTTTATTGGCTTTATAATGGGGATAGGATGCAAAAAAACAGATGTCAACAGCTGTTTATTCAGATCACTTGGCTCGTTCCCATTGTCGGGGCTCTGCTTCGCAAAAACAAAAGTGCATTTCTTCTGCCGGTAAGCTTATATTAATGTATACATATTTATATAACGACAGAAACAACACGTAAGCAACATTTCATAGGACAAATGGAGAATTAAATGTGGTTTTGTAAAAATGCAAAGAGTGGTTTGGATAAATAAAGCAATTCCTATAATACTATAGAAGTGTTTCAACACTGGAGGTCTTTATTTTTAAGGCATTTATGCTGTCAAGACTATGTGGGGCTTCTTCCTATATAGGCTACTAAGACAAAGAGTAGCTAATTCAATAAATCCAGATAAAACGACCACGTTGCAATTTATATGTGATTAAACTGTTTCTAAAACCAATACCTAGTTTTGGATGTAGTGGTGAAACTTTATGCTTCCCAGTGTGTATACAGGCTCCTAGTTATGAACATCCGACTTCTACTTACAAACGGAGGGAGACAACAGGAAATGAGAGGAAATCTCCCCCTAGGAAGGGAAATTCACTCCTGTAAGAGTTATTATGGGAAAAAGGTGTCTCCATTGAAGCTTTATCACCAAGGTTTGTTTCTACAACAACCCAAAATGTTCAAAATCCAATTATCATTGGGACAGGAAGTGAGGTGAAATCTTCTGAACAGAAAATTAGACAGCAAAACAATACAGGGGTGTTACCCCTTCCCTATCCAAAAAAGTTACATATTGTTTTTTTTGGTTGAAGCTACACTTAGAAAATGTACCTGTTCCCACTTACAAACAAATTCAACTTAAGAACAAACTACAGACCCTATCTTGTTTGTAACCCAGGGATCGCCTGTATACACATTCCTATTTTTCCTGGTGACCATTGTCACTGGGGCAAAAAATAATGGAAATCCTAAATTTTATGACTGCCACTGCAACAGGAGATATCTTCCAATCTGGGAATCTGCTGTGCCTTATCAACAGAAAGTGAAGGAAAAACAGTGGTGATTCTTTAAAGTGACTGTAAATGATCACCTTGTAAAACAACCCATTCAGTTTAAAATAGAAATGAAATGCAACACATGTGTATATATATTATAAATACCCCTTTTCCCTCTTTTATAAGTGATCACATTCCCTCTGTTCTAAGCTGCATAGGAGCCCGGGGGAGGAGAAGCATCAGCACACTGATTTAATAGGAAATCAATGGAACTGGCAGGATTTCACATAAACAAAGCAATACAAAGAGAACAGGATACTTTCTCATACAAGTACATGATGCAGCACACAGATATCAGGAATATGAAGTGTTGGGGTAACAAATGCTTTAACTTCAGGAAGTTTAAAAAAAACACATTTTCATAGTCACTAAGAGTTCAGACTTGCAGTTGGGGGCAATAAAAACACAAGGTTGAGCCCCCCTGACATGTTTGGAGGCCAGTAGCATGCCAAACGGAACTCATTCAGGCAAATGGGACTATGCCACAACTGCTCCGCAACCAGGTGCAATGCAAAGTTCCATGAATAAGCTCAATGTAGGAGTGAAACACATTAGATTTATGAAGAACCAGATGGTGTCGTTTTTGCATCAGACAATTTAATAATCTTGAACATTGTCCACTTGAAAGGCGACTTCCCTTTCTTCTTATGGATTTATGGTGGAATATATGCAGTTGGGTTGTGGTGATGGGGCTATGGGTGAGATGGGCTATGGCTATGGGGTTAAAACAGGTGGTGGGGAGTTGGCATATTGAACGTGGCTTGCTTTTTTAAAAATCTTGGGAATCCTATGTAGCCCAATCTACGCTAGGTAGGTGTATAGTGTGAGATTTTTGCTAGGTGAGGCAAATTTAGTCAGGTCTGACTTAGTGCAGGCCTGATTGTTTTGTTTGTGGGCTAGGAGTGGCTCAGGTAGGACTGGGTGATTCCCAGATGGTGCCATCAGAACCTCCCAGTTCTTTCCAGAGGCTTCTGGTGTTTTCTGTAAAGAGAGGTGGGGGGGGGGGTGGTATAGCCATTTGGGGTGTTCTAAGTAGCCCTGACCAATCCCCAATCTGGATTGGCAGGAGCAGGCCTCCTTAAATACCCAGGGTCAGCTTAATCTGGGAGGAGAAGTTCAGGTGGAATTCTGGAGATGGAGTAGTGTGGGCTGTCGCGGCCTGGGGGAGCTCCCAATCTGGGGGGGGTGACCCCAGGCCTGGAGTGCTCGGGTGCAGCCAGGAGGAGAGAGATCTTGGTGGCAGGCACAAGGCAGAGTGGAAAGGACAGCAGGAGAGAGCACTATTTGGGAGAGATCTTCAGTGTGGAATTACAAGTGTCGGTGAGCCGGAGTCGGTGAGCAACATACCCTGGGATACTGTTAGAGGCATTCCAGAGCGGATTGGGGTAAGAGACAGTCTGGGAAGGATGCAGAAGCCAGTTTGGGATTCCTATGGTGCCGTGGTAGTGGAGAAGGAGCTGGCAGGGCCTGGAAGAAGATGGGCTGGGAGTAGTAGTCCATCAAGTAAGCTAGCACACAGCACTTTGCTACACTTTGGAGGCTTTTAGTCTCTGCCTTTAATGGGCGGTCCGGAGGCCCTGCTTCGACTACAGCAGGCCTCCCCATGTGCTAGTTAGGCCCAAGAAGATGTGTGGAGGCCTGATAAATATCCTCACCTGTGCTGAGCAATTGTTGTGCAGGAGCAAGGAACAAGCAGAGGAACGTGCAGCAAGAGTCAGTGCTGGAGTGAAGATGGAGAAGTGTATATACTGGAGGTGTATATAGAGGTCCCATGTACAGAACTGTTCAATTCTTGGGCATCCCATAATCATCCCTACCCCATCCAAGTTCAAATCCCCTAATAAAAAAAAAAACAACATACCAGCCTGTCCTGTGTCTTTGGATGTGTGGAAATGTGTGATTGAGGGCAGTATGATCAGGTGAACCACAACAACCAGCCAACCCTAAGGGGTCATTTGCTACATTTACCGCATGTCTAAACATAGCCTAATTCTGATAAACAAAAACAAAATTAAATCCTCACTTGCTTAAATAGCACTTGACAAGTAGGGATGGCATTTGGGTTTGCCACTACAGCTGGTTTGTGGCAAACCGCAAACTTTTTACTGAAAAGGTACTCCACCAGATGTTTGCAGAACAGTGATATCATATCACTGTTCTGCAAACATCTGCAAACTGGGTTTAAAACTCTAGCAGAGCGAAACCATATACCTGTTCTTCTCTATTCTGTAGTTTCACACACAGACTTTGCAGATGTGTGCAGAACAGATGTTCAGTTATTAGCGGCTATTTTTAAAGTGACACACAGACTTTGCAGATGTGTACAGAACAGATGTTCAGTTATTAGCGGCTATTTTTAAAGTGACACACAGTCTTTGCAGATGTGTGCAGAACAGATGTTCAGTTATTAGCAGCTATTTTTAAAGTGACACACAGACTTTAAAGATGTTTGCAGAACAGATGTTCAGTTATTCCCGGTTTCATTTAAAGTGACACACACAGTTTCCAGATGTGTGCAGAACAGAGATATGGGTTCTCCCGGCTAATTTATACTTTTTTGACACAGTTTGAAGATGATTTTAGAACGGTTATATGGCTTCTACCGTTAATTAATACTTTTCAGACCCAGTTTGAAGATGATCCACATTCACCTCCATTTTTGCTTTTTTTATGTTTTTATTTTTTAAAAAATATTTAAAGTTATTTCACTGTCCCCATTTCTTTGTAGGGCACTTGTCCCACCCTTACCCCCATTTTCCTTCCTTTTGCAGACCTCTAGGACCTTCCTGGACTTTTTTACAGCAATTTTCAGAACTTTCATTAAAATTACCAGAACCCGGACACCCCAAAGTTCGGTACCGACCCGAACTTTACAGTCCGGGTTCGCTCAACTCTAGTCCTGTTAGCTGGGTGGCGCCATTATTTCCCCTGGTAGCTCTAACAAGAATGGTTATCTGAGCAGCAGAGAGCAACAAGGGCAAATAGGGTCCACCAGTCTCCACCACCACAAGAGACGTCACAAAGGGTCACTTGACAGCAGGTTCAGGTAAGTCATTTGGGGGTTTAATAGCATTCTTTTAAAAAACACAGAGTAGTTAGTTAGGGTGGAAGGAAAATTAAATGTTCTTTAACCGCTTCAGATTTACTGCTACAGGGCGGCTCTCCTGTTTAGTATCAGTATATATTCGTGATTCTGCACTTCTGCCTGCAGGGGGCACAAGCACGCTGCCGGCAGGCAGCTTCTGCTGTAACTCATCACAGCAGAAGTTGATCTGCAAGGTGCCAGGCACTGGAAGTCGGATGGTACCCGCCGATAGGTGGTAAAACACACAGAATGGAGATCTGCCTATGCTAACAAGGCAGATCTCCTTTCTGACGGGGGGGGGGGGGTGGATTTTTTGTTCCTACAGAGAATAGAATCCATTACTTCCCCTAGTAATAGCACCTAACACAGTACATAAAGCACTGACAACGCACACAGTTAACCCTTTGATTGCCCTAGATGTTTTACTCCTTCCCAGCTAGTATCATGAGTACAGTGACAGTGCATATTGCCCTCTGATTCCTTTTGTACCAAATTGTGATGTAACTGTATTGTCTGCCTTCATTTTGTAAAGTGCTGCACAAACTGTTGGCGCTATATAAATCCTGTATAATAATAATATATGCTTATTGGGATTTTTTTTACCAAAAACACAAGCAGAATACATATTGGCCTAAATTTATGAAGAAATTTGATTTTTAAATTTTTTTTACATTTTATATATTTTATAGCAAAGTAAAAAATATTGTTTTTTTTCATAATTGACGGTCTTTTTTTTTGTTTATAGCACAAAAAATAAAAACCGCAGAGGTGATCAAATACTACTAAAAGAAAGCTCTATTTGTGGGAAAAAAATGACATAAATTTTATTTGGATACAGTGTCGCGCGACCGCACAAAGTTAAAGTAACGCAGTGCCCTATTGCAAAAAAAGGGCCTGGTCAAAAAAAAAATATATATATATATATATATATAAATAAATAAATGGTTAAGGCAATGTTAACCAACTTTTTTTCAGCCACAGCACCTTTTAAAAATGGCACCCCAATTTAAAATGTAAAATGGAGCACCATTGACACAAGTAGGACACCCAGGATTAGAAGTAATTTATTCTTACAGAGTAAATACACTCTTGCTCACTCATACTGAATGGTATTCCAGCATTTCTTTTCCTCCATTTTCCCTCCCTATGCAGCTAATGGGACCCCATTGCTGAGAGAGGGGCGGGGAGGTTAAATAAGAATATTGTGAAGGTGCCCCCGACATCCTTCTTATCAACCAATGACATCAGCAGTTGTTGGGACGCTGGTGGCTGGCCCGCATGGTGCCCAAGGTTGTAATGTTGCACGTTGGCAACCTGCGGCTTTGTGTAACACAAAGGCAGTCTTGATCCACCAACTGACTTATGCACAATTTTTGGGCAATTTGGGCCAATTTTTAGTAATTTTTCCAAGGCTCCCCCTGAAGAACCTAGAAGACATCACGAGGTGACTTGGCGGCTAGTTGAAAAAGGCTACTTTAAGGTATGGATGGGGGATATAAGTGCATGCATAGAGCTTTTAAGGGTTGATTTACTAAAACAGACAATAGGCAAATAAACTGTGCACCTTTCAAATTGCAGTTGCCTTCTGCAAGTGAAGCTGCCCCAGAGCTTAGTAAATGAGGTAAAGCTTCACTTTGTAAAGAATGCCCTATCACGCGCAAGGAAAATAAAAGAAACAGTATTTTTGCTTGCACATGATTTGATTGGTTAATGAAGTCAGCAGAGCTTCTACTCATTTACGGAGCTCTGGAGCAACTGCTCTTGCAGAGTGCACAGTCTATGTGCCTTTAGTAAATCATCCCCTTAATCTTTTACAATTTTTTTTATTTTTATGTAGGTAGATTTTCAGATATACTTACCTATTACTAAGAATCCAGGTCTATAAAACCGATTATATTGCAACCTTTTTGTAGCTGCAGCTTTTTCCATACCATACCATACTATTCCATGTTATAATTTAGGGATGCACCATTTCGCGAAAATTGGCCGATACCGGAAGTGGGCGGAAGTGACGTCGGTGGTGCGGATGTCGGGAGCAGATAAAGATTTCCGGCTCTCCATTTTGTGGTGAGTGCTGATACATGACGCATGTCTCTGGCTGTGCTGCTGTCTGTCTCCTCCAGGTTTTCTGTCAATGGCGATCGGCGTGGTTATCCCATGTCCTGCATGGCGATTGGTGAGTGCTGTGTTGATGTCTCCTCATCTGTCTTTGCAGCCAGTGAGTGTTACCTGTACATGTCCCACACCACAGTCAGCTAGCTTACATGGCGGGCAGTGTCAGTGAGTGTAACCAGTTGTACATGTCCCATACCCACACAGCATTTCTCTCTCAGCTTACATGGTGGGCAGTGTCAGTGAGTGTAACCAGTTGTACATGTCCCATACCCACACAGCATGCCTCTCTCAGCTTACATGTCGGGCAGTGTCAGTGAGTGTAACCAGTTGTACATGTCCCATACCCACACAGCATGTCTCTCTCAGCTTACATGGTGGGCAGTGTCAGTGAGTGTAACCAGTTGTACATGTCCCATACCCACACTGCATGTCTCTCTCAGCTTACATGGCGGGCAGTGTCAGAGAGTGTAACCAGTTGTACATGTCCCATACCCACACAGCATGTCTCTCTCAGCTTACATGGTGGCCAGTGTCAGTGAGTGTAACCAGTTGTACATGTCCCATACCCACACAGCATGCCTCTCTCAGCTTACATGGTGGCCAGTGTCAGTGAGTGTAACCAGTTGTACATGTCCCATACCCACACAGCATGCCTCTCTCAGCTTACATGGTGGCCAGTGTCAGTGAGTGTAACCAGTTGTACATGTCCCATACCCACACAGCATGCCTCTCTCAGCTTACATGGTGGCCAGTGTCAGTGAGTGTAACCAGTTGTACATGTCCCATACCCACACAGCATGTCTCTCTCAGCTTACATGGCGGCCAGTGTCAGTGAGTGTAACCAGTTGTACATGTCCCATACCCACACAGCATGTCTCTCTCAGCTTACATGGCGGCCAGTGTCAGTGAGTGTAACCTGTTACATGTCCCACACCACAGCAAGCATGTCTCTCTCAGTCTAAAATGGCGGGCAGTGTCAGTGAGTGTAACCAGTTGTACATGTCCCATACCCACACAGGATGTCTCTCTCAGCTTACATGGCGGGCAGTGTCAGTGAGTGTAACCAGTTGTACATGTCCCATACCCACACATCATGTCTCTCTCAGCTTACATGGCGGCCAGTGTCAGTGAGTGTAACCTGTTACATGTCCCACACCACAGCAAGCATGTCTCTCTCAGCTTACATGGCGGCCAGTGTCAGTGAGTGTAACCTGTTACATGTCCCACACCACAGCAAGCATGTCTCTCTCAGTCTAAAATGGCGGCCAGTGTCAGACAGTGAGTTACCTGTTACATGTCACACACAAACAGCATGTCTCTCTCTGCTTACATGGAGGTCAGGGTGTACCTGTGTTACATGTCCCACAACTCACCCACAGCATGTCTCTCTCTGCTTATTACTACAAACATGGAGGCCAGTGAGTGTTACCAGGCTGTAACATGTCCCACACCCACATGTCTCTGGCTTCAATCATGTGCCCCATTGTCCCCTGTCCAGCTGTGTATGCAATGTGCACCCTCCTTTACAATTCGACTATTAATTTCATGCTGCAGCCTACAAGTTTTTTTTTTTTTTTTACAAATGCATTTATTTTTGTATGCTTTTTTTCTTGTTTGCACCTTGGCCTAGCATTTGTCCATCTAGTCTCATGGTATTGTGCAGTTTTTATTTTGCTGCCTCGGCTGGGTTCTCAAGAACATTCTGCCTGTTTTTTTTTTTTTTTGTAGCGTTCTGTTCAAGTTCTGTTACCACACCCCAAGTGCACAGAAAATGGATTTCCTGTTCCCGGCTGGGTTACTTGGCTATACCAAGATGCATGCTGCTCGCATGGCTGCAGGAAGAACAAGCGACGACAACCGGTGAATGCAGCAGGGCTTTATTTCCAATTTTCCATTATCTTTGAGAATTGGTCAGATGTTTGTCCTACTGAATTATAAGTGTCACGTGTGAATGTTTGAAAAACCATGGCATTTCTAAAGGCTCAATTTTTTTCCCCCTGCCCAGAGACCTATTTATTTCAGGCTTTCAGTGTAAGGGATGCCAGCAAAATGTCAGCAGTTTGGAAGTATTTTAAAATTAGTCAAACCAACTTAAGCATTGCAGACTGCAAACTTTGTTCTGCTAAAATATCAAGAGGAGGATCAAAAGTTAGTTCTTATAATACCGGTAATCTAATAAAACACCTCAAAATGAAACACAAGACTGAGCATGGAGAATTTACCATCACTACTAGCACTGGCACTCAGCAGCTGACACTGCAGCAAACCCTTTCAAGATGCGAAAAATATTCCATGGATAACCTTAGGGTTATGAAAATATCTGAGGCAGTTGCCCAGTTCATCATTCTTGACGATCAGCCATTATCAATAGTTGACAATGTGGGTTTTCGCCGACTTCTGAATCTTTTGGAGCCTAAGTAACAAATACCCAGTCGTAGTTACATCACAGATGTCATCTTGCCTCAATTGCACAACACAGTAAGAAACACATTACCAACATGCTGCAGGAAGACATAAAGACTATCAGTTTCACCATGGACATTTGGAGCAGTAGTGTAAGTCCTGTGTCTGTAATTAGCTTAAAGCAGTTGTCTACCCATGTTGTTTACTTTTACCTACAGGTAAGCCTATAATAAGGCTTACCTGTAGGTAAAATGAATATCTTCTAAACCTGTACGGTTTAGAAGATATTCCCTCTCTAATCCGCTGCGGCGTTACGGCGCATGCGCCGTGTATGTCCCGGCAAAGGCCCGGCAATAGTTCCAGACCTTGCCAGAAAGACGGGTCCCTCCATGTGCGGGAGTGACGTCTCGCGGCTCCAGCCAGTCACAGCGCCGGAGCCGCATACCCGGAAGCAAGATCCGAGGGAAGATGTCCGCTCCCACAGAGGGGACTGAGCAGCCCGGTCGGATCTTCGTTTCAAGGGGAGTATTTCATAATAAGCTAGTATGTGATGCATACTAGCTCATTATGCTATTGTCTTGCAGGTTTTTTTTTTTTATTTGTTTTTTTCCGGGTAGACAACCGCTTTAACTGCCCAATGGATTGATGGCAATTTCTCTCTTCGGCAAGTCGTGCTCCACGCAAATAAATTTCAACGCTCTCACACAGGCCAAGCTATAATGAGCATACTTGAAGAAATGCTTGATACATGGGCCATTCCCAAAAGATCTGTCCATGTGGTAGTCCGGGATAATGCAGGAATATGATAAAAGGTGCTGAAGATGCTGGTCTTCAGAGTCTTTCATGTGTGGCCCATACACTGCAGCTGGCTGTCTCAGATGGTCTTTTATCTCAGCGCAGCATTACGGTGCTGTGGGAGTTGGGCGCAAAATAGTTGGCCACTTTAAACATTCAAACCTGGCATATTCTCGGCTGGAAGATATTCAGCTCCAACTTGGTCATGAAAAGACTTCAACAAGATGTTCAGACTTGCTGGAACAGTACATTTTACATGCTGCAGTCTCTGAGCAGAAGCGGGCCATTGGAGTATATGTGTCAGAACATGAGCTGCCTGCATTTATCACTAATCAGTGGAATCTCATGGAAAAGATGATCAACATCTTGGCTCCCTTTGAAAAATTGACTCGGCATGTGAGTTGTTCAGATTCTTTTGCCTCTGATGTAATTCCTGCAATCACAGTGCTGCAGAGATTGTTATAGGAAGAAATAGATGAGGACCACGCTGTTAAAACGATGAAGAGCACGTTGCTTTCTGCTTTGCAGAAACGCGTCTCTGACATGGAGCAAAACCTACTCTACTGCATCACTACCTTACTTGATCCAAGGTATGTAATTGTTACTGCCTACTAATATATCATACCTTGCTCTGTTTTTGGTTACTGTTCTAGAACTTCTAGTTAATCCACCTCATGCCTTACATTATTTAACTAAACAACTACTGTGCCACTTGGGTTGTGAAGTTGAACTGTACTCACTTCATCAATGATGACATTTTTTTCTGTGAAATCTGAGATTTCATATTTTTTCAAGGCAAAGAAATTCATGCACAGGTGGACAATGCATCTCAAATCAGCTACTCCTCCAGGTGTCTGTGAGCTGTTTCTCTCCCTGTTAATTCCCCTCCATAGTTAGCCTATGTGTCCATTGCACAGTCAGTCTAAGTCACACTATATGAGGTTTATTGTCAGGAAAGTTTACTGGCAGAAAAAAAACAAGGGTTATCTTTGCTGCCTGTAAACTGCCCTGTTACTCGACTCTTAGCTGAAACTGCATATAGTGTGCAATGGACAGCAGTCAGTCACATAGGCTAACATGGAGGGGGGGAGTCAACAGGCAGAGTAAAGCTCAAATGCCTGGGGGAGCAAGCAGCTGCTTTGAGCTGCATCATGCATGGCCTTACTATAATGCTATGCTTGAGGTACTGCTCTTGATCCTCATGCCTAACATTAATTAACCACTTGCCGACCGCCGACCGGCGTCTGACAGCGACAAAGTGGCTGGATATCGCAAACCGCCATCATATGAAGGCGGCTGCGAGATCCCGCACTGTGAATGTGCGTGCGCCGCCGGAGGCGTGCTCACATGCTCACTGTGTTCCAGGGGGGCCAGGGAGTGGGTAGGGTGAACTTGATCGCTGCCGGCTACCCGCGATGCCCCCCCCCCCTAGGGGGGCCCCCGTGAAAGAACGGAGATCCATGTTTACATACATAGAGGGGGAAGGGCTGTGATCACAGGCTTCCTGTATATGGGAGCCGTGATCACTCCCCTCCCCCTGCCAGCCCAGCCCACATACAGTTAGAACACACCCAGGGAACACAGTTAACCCTTAGAGCGCCCCCTCCAGGTTTACCCCTTCACTGCCAATGGCATTTACACAGTAATCAGTGCATTTTTATAGCACTGATCACTGTATAAGTGCCAATGGTCCTAAAAAAGTGTCAAAATGGTCCGACATATATCGCAGTACCGCTAAAAATCGCAGATCGCCACCATTACTAGTAAAAAATAAAAACCCCATAATTAATTCTCATCATCCGTAAACGTGGCAACTTTTGCGCAAACCAATCAATAAACGCCAATTGCAATTTTTTTTACCAAAAATATGAGGAAGAATATAAATTGGCCAAAACTGATGAAAAATAATTTTTTTTATATATTTTTTTTTTTTTGGTTTGTATTTTGCAAAAAGTAAGAAATTTGGGGGTTTTTTTGCAAAATTGTCGCTCTTCTTTTGTTTATAGCGGTGATCAGAAATAACGCAAACAGGATCAAATACCACCAAAAGAAAGCTCTATGTGTGGGAAAAAAAGGATGCAAATTTTGTTTGGATACAACGTCGCATGATCGCGCAATTGTCAGTTAAAGGGACACAGTGCTGAATTTCAAAAAGTGCTCTGGTCCTAAAGTGTAAAATCCTTCTGGGGCTGAATTGGTTAACCAACTGTATTGTATTGCAGGCTGCAGCACTTGGGTTGTGAACTTGTTGTGAACCGTAATGTAAGTAACTAAGTCTAAACATGATGTCATGATGATGTTATTTCTGTTCTCTGAAATTTTAGCTTTTTTCAAGGCAATGCAGCATGCACAGTTGAACAATGCAGCTGCTCCAGGTGTTTCAGCTATTTGAGCTATTTCTCTGTGTTAACTCCCCTCAACTGCCTATATGCCCAACTGTCTATGGCCAAGCATGCATTGCGAACTACAGGTCTTCCAGGAGTTTAGTGGCAGGGAAATTTACAGGCAGAAAAAATCCTAAGGTTTCCTTCATTTGGATTTTTTCTTCTGCCTGCCTGCCACTAAACTCCTGAAACATCTATAGTGTGCAATGCCTGGCCAATGAACACATAGCATAGGCATTGGCTAACAACATGGAGGGGAGTTAACAGGCAGAGAAATTGCTCAAACAGCTCAAACACCATCAGCTGTTTCGAGCTGCATTGAGCATGAGGACTTAGGCTGGGTTCACACTATCCGACATAAAAACGGCCCAACTTTGATCCTACTTTACTGTGCGGTTTACGGTCCTACATAGGGTCAAAGTCAGACCGTTTGTCTGTGAACAGGGATCCGACTTTGATCCCGACAATGCCAGGCACCTTGTGCTCTGGGGATCTTGAAGGGGAACTCCAAGCCAAATTTAAAAAAAAAATGGCATGGGATCCCCCTCCAGGAGCATACCAGGCCCTTTGGTCTGATATGGATTTTAAGGGGAACCCCATGCCGAAAAAAACGGCGTGGGATCCCTCCAAAATCCATACCAGACCCTTATCCGAGCACGCAGCCCGGCAGGCCAGGAAAGGGGGTGGGGACGAGCGAGCGCCCCCCCCCCGGACCATACCAGGCCGCGTGCCCTCAACATGGGGAGTATGGGTGCTTTGGGGCAGGGGGGGCTCTGCGCCCCCCACCCCAAAGAACCTTGTCCCCATGTTGATGAGGACAAGGGCCTCTTCCTGACAACCCTGGCCGTTGGTTGTCGGGGTCTGTGGGCGGGGACTTATCGGAATCTGGAAGCCCCCTTTAACAAGGGGGCCCCCAGATGCCTGCCCCCACCCTATGAAAATGAGTATGGGGTACATTGTGAAGGAGATTGCGTCGTGTCAGCATGGGAAGAAGAAGAAGAAGAATAGAGAGGGAAGAGGACAGAGGAGAAGACCAGCAAAAGAGCAGAAGACGCCTCAGAGAAGGAGAAGAAAGAAGACCCCTCAGAAGATGGAAGACCCCGCAAAAGAGGTGAAGAAAGAACACACCGGAGAGGGGAGAAGACCACCGGAGCTGATTTAATAAAATATTTTAAAAACCTGTGTAGTGTGTTTTTTTTGTACATATTTTTTTCCAGGTAAATGGGTAGGGGTACGATGTACCCCATACTCATTTACATAGGGTGGGGGCAGGCATTTGGGGGCCCCCTTGTTAAAGGGGGCTTCCAGATTCCGATAAGTCCCCGCCCGCAAACCCCGACAACCAACGGCCAGGGTTGTCGGGAAGAGGCCCTTGTCTTCATCAACATGGGGACAAGGAGCTTTGGAGTGGGGGGCGCAGAGCCCCCGCTGCCCCGAAGCACCCATACTCCCCATGTTGAGGGCACGCAGCCTGGTATGGTCCAGGAGGGGGGGCGTTCGCTCGTCCCCAACCCCTTTCCTGGCCTGCCGGGCTGCGTGCTCGGATAAGGGTCTGGTATGGATTTTGGGGGGGACCCCACGCTGTTTTTTCGGCATGGGAAGTTCCCCTTAAAACCCATACCAGACAAAAGGGCCTGGAGGGGGACCCCATGCCAGTTTCTTTTTAAATTTGGTGTGAAGTTCCCCTTTGTGATCCCCAGAGCACAAGTCGCATGCCAAAGTTGGCTCAGTGAGGACACTGATCCGACTTTGATCCTGAAGTAGGATCAAAGTGGGACAAAAGTAGTACAGGAACCTTTTTCAAAGTCGGTCCGACTGATGAAAAACACAAGTCGGACCAGTTAAGACGGCTCTCATAGGGAATCATTGTTTTTGTGACGTAATGCGACTTGTGCTCCTCATGTCGGTCCGAGAATCAGACTAGTGTGAACCCAGCCTTACTGGCACTGCAGTGCTACTGCTACTAAGTGATAATAACACATCCTCTTTTCCATCTTGGAACAAATAATTCATTTGTTCTGTGACTGTCTGTGAAATGTGTTTCTTTCACAAATGTGTAAGAAGTTGCACTAGAAACAAGCACACATGACATGTTATTTTGTTTTGTTTTGTTTTTTAATGTCTTTTTAAGTTTTTGACTGAGTCAAAATGATACTGTTCTAGTTCCTGTTCTGTTCTTGCTCCTCCTCATGCCTAAACTACAGAACTGCATTGCACTTGGTTGATTGTAAACTTGTTGAGATGTTTACATGTCATGGATATCATTTACCATGTTCTGTGCAATTTAAGCTTTCAGG
This sequence comes from Glandirana rugosa, assembly GCA_018402905.1. NCBI lineage: Eukaryota > Metazoa > Chordata > Amphibia > Anura > Ranidae > Glandirana > Glandirana rugosa. Next base: position 101,462 of record BLSH010396938.1, read on the forward strand.
ACTTTTTGACAAGCAAATAAAAGCATTTTATTTGTTTCATAAGTCTTTTGGAGTTCCAGTTCTTCATTTCCTAATGAAAACTAACAGAAATCTTTATTTTAAAAAATGGTCACATTACCAAAAAATAGGTATCGGTAATCGATATTGGCGACTACCAAAGGTAAAGTATCGGTACTCGTGCTTGGAGCCAAAAAAGTGGTATCAGAGCAACCCTACTATATTTTGTTGTTTGTTATTTTCTTGAGAATTTTTTACTAGTGCAATAATATGGAATTGATTTATATCTATTACTGTTTATTATTTTATTGTTTTTTTAACACCATTAGTTACAAAAATCAGGTTTGATTGGCCAGATCTTTTACAAGCAGTAATGGTAAAATGCTTTATAAAAATTACTAGCAAAAAATCTGCTTAGTTTTACATCGGCTTCAATGAGAAGGCGGCAAACAATAGCTTTATAGGAACCTGTCAATATATATAATGTGAAAATCCCATGTAGCGAAAAAAATAACTTGAAATGGAATATTAATTATGGGTTTAAAGGAAGATATTTTATAAAAATGATAACATGTGCAAAAGCGTAGGATAGAAGGGCACCAGGAGATGATTAGATAAAAAGGAGACTAATTATTCTTCGTGACAATCAATCACGTGAGCACAATTGTAACAATAAATGATGTGCTGGGAAATCAAGTTGTAATTTATTTGGCAACCTCTATGCCTCCTATGTATAATCATGTTAAGTTTATTTTTATAGTTGTGTTTTTTAAGGATATTTATTCAATACGTTGGACCTCTCAAAGATACAAGTCACTTTTATTCTTCTCCAATCTCCAACATGCCACAAGACAAGCTGACCTAATCAAATAAAAATTCAACTAGTTCTTCTATCACATAACTGGGCCAGGAGCCAACAAAAAGGTTCAATTCCACATTATCTGTTATCACTCTATAGATATTTGAAAGATGGATTGTATAGATAGGCTTTCCATAAAAGAAGAAGAAAGAAGAAGATCATTGGTGGAAAACAAATCTCACGATTCTCACCTAAGTTTGTCTTAGGTGAATAAATAAAGAAAAATGTAGTTAAAGCATTTATAATGTTCTAAATCTGTAGATTTGAATGAAATAGTCCCTGGCACTTCCTGTTATTGGGTGGCAACGCTTTGTCCCCATTTCCCAATTGTGCTTTTGCTTTTTCACCCTGTCAGATGAACTTCTAGTGGAGACTAAAAGGGGCCATTTCAACACACATTGAACACACGTGGTCCTATGGTGTCACCATCAGGAAGCCCAGAGAAAGAGTTGCCTTCCAAGGCGTGCCACCGTCCTCTAGATTAAGAAAAAATGGAATATATAGGAAAAACCTATATAATATATGGTGGACTTTGTAGGCACACACACGACTAAAAATAGAATAAAAAATTAATTTTATCTTACAATTATTTAAAAAGTAAACAATCAAGAATAAAATACAATGCGCGAGTACTCGTGACAAAAGAGCACTAACACAATAAATGACAGTCTATAGGATGTAATACTAGATTTTAACAGGATGTGATACAAAGTACCAAATACTGTATATATGTAGTAATCGGCGAAGGTCGACGCGTTTTGCCCTTAGGCTCCCTCTGGACCTTGTCCTGATAGACTATGGATATGAGTAGAAAAAATATATATATATATTATACACAGGAAATATACAACAGTATCTATATAACCGTATCCTTTATAAAAACTAGATCAGATAAAAATATGTGGGGCTTACTTGACTTTCAGCGCTCTAAGGAGACCCAAGTAGTCAGGGGGGCGGACACTGGGGATGTAAGGCTGAGTAGGTAGGAGACACCAAATATCTAAGTATGGAGATAATAATATCAATCAAATTTATGTATATGTGTATATGTGGACATCAGGAAGCCCATTTTAAGAAATGCCATGCAACTGCTGAAGTAGATATATGTAGATGAGACATGGCTGCAAAAAGGTTTAAGGAAATCAGCAGCAATAAGGCCCCATTCACACCATTCCAGGAACACACAAAGAAATGTGTGTTTCTGCATGCATTTCGGAGTGCGATGAAAACACTCAACAAATGCGCTATGTGCTTAAGGTACCATTATTTCTTAATCAAACAAATACGGCAAGCAAATGTGTGGCAAACATGCTGGAATGCACAGTAAACAAAGGCGCCAAGGTCTGCTGCCAAAAAAAGGTACAGGAGATACTTTGGTGCTTTTGTTGTGCGTAGGGTAGCCCATTCAAGTGAATGGGCTGCGCTACACTGTAATGCAAAAAACTTGCAGGTGTGAATGGGGCCTAAAATGCAACAAAGGATAAAAATAAAAAGTATTTTAATAAAGAAAGCAGTTATGTTTGATACACAGTGTGCTAAGAAACGAAATGGCATTCAGTGTTCACATATACTTTAAAATGTTACTAGACCCACAACTGTAAAATCAATCTGTATATGCAGTAAAGCATGCTTGTTATACTCACTGTAGAACCTATGGGGTTAATCCTCTGCATTGTGTAAAAAGCATCCAGTATGCACAGGTCCTCCCCTCCCTGCACTATCCTCCTGGACATGTCTGGATTGTACAGAGCATTTGGAGTCAGGCTGCACATGCTCAGTTTGGTGTGTATTGCTAGATAGTTTTTTTCTTGGGAGAGTGCATGTGATCAGCACAGGGCCAATCAGCACTGTCCACACAGAGGGTCAGGGGTCCTGCAGCCTCATAGGACAGCTCAGCGCAGTATGAAAACTCCTCCTACAAGCTTCACCAGGAACTGATAGAAATCACATGACTGCTATATACTGTTGATGAGACAAGGTATTTAGCAGTTTATATTTAATAAAGCCATTGTATTTCCATGTTCTGTGTACTGTGGGAGACCAGATATAGTGAATGCAGGGTCCTGGGTTTAGTAACACTTTAACTTCAGTCTTCACACCTTCATACCCCTTACTTTGTCAATACTCAAAATAAAGTAATATATGTATTATTGTATATGTGTATATGTATTATTATATTGTTTTAGTACAAACAAGGCAGTATTTTTTCCTGTGCAAAATCTATACACATTTATAATGACACTATGGAGTCTATTTGTTAACATTTCACCAAAGATTCACACATTTTTCTAATTGAATCTTGTGTGAAAAAATGTGTGAATGTTTCTATTACAAAGCATAAAAGCATAGCTTAGTTATTTACAAATGCAAGAAAACTGTTTTTACATTTTTAGACGCATCACTTACAAAAGTAAGGAACAAAACAAAAAAAGAACAAAAAACAAAGTTTAGAGTTAACTAAGGGTTTTCAAGGTTAAATAGCAAGGACAGTTTAATTTTTTTAATTTTCAAAGCTGTTTAAACTGATATCAGATCAGAGGTCAACTTTTGATATGCTATGAATCCGCTGGGATTTGCTGGTAAATGCTGCCAAGAAGCTGTGTGGGAGCGTATACTATACATACTATACATACTATACATACCCAAAGTATTTAGATGATGTTTTTCAGGGCATGAATGGTACACCTAATGTACACAATTGATTAAGTACTGCTTTTTAGTTAGTAGGCCCCTCTGTAGGGATGTGTGAAGCATATGGGAAGATACCATGCATTTATATTTATCTTCTAAATCTAAACCACTCTCAATCCTGGGAGCTTCATGGCCATGCTCTTAGCCAGTGTTCCCAATCTACATTCTGCAGCACTCAGTGGGATCTCTTAGTAGTGGCATCTGAGACTCAACCCAGTTCTTCTACAAACATAGACCGCCGATCACACTACGTATTCAAAGTGTTACTAAACAGTAAACTCTGTCTGTATATGCAGCATAGCATGCTTGTTATACTCACTGTGGAACTTAGGGGGTTAATCCTCTGCATTGTGTAAAAAGGCTCTTTGATCTTCTATGGACAGATCCTTCCTTCCTGCAAGGTCTCTCTTGGCAAATAATAGAATAGTCAATCAGAATAGTCTGGCTGCACATGCTCAGCTTATTGTCTATTGCTGGAGAGAACATTTAGTTGTTTTCAGAGCTAGCCAGGTCACATGATATTGGCATCACACACATGGGCGTGTATACAGGCTGTAGTAGAAATCTCCTCCTACCTGAACACTCAGCATTGGACAGACCCTGCAGTTTATCATGTGAACGTGGTATACAGATCAGCCAAAAATGTATATAGTGGCAATATTTTAATGTAAAAATAAAATTTATAATCTGTGGGCACTGGGGGGGGGTCACTGAGTTTAGTAACACTTTAACCACTTGCCGACGGCTGATCGGCATTTGACGGCGACAAGGTGGCTCTGTAACGCAAATCGCCGTCATATGACGGCGGCCACGAGATCACGCCCAGTGAGCGTGCGCGAGCTTACTGTGTCCGGGGAGGGCCAGGGAGCGGGTGCGGCGGATTCGATCTCCGCCGGCCACCCGCGATGCTCCCCCCCCAGAGTGAAAGAACGGAGGTCCGTGTAAGTAAACACGGATCTCCATCCTGTGAGGGCTGAAGGGCTGTGATCACAGCCTTCCTCTACACGGAAGCTGTGATCGCTTCCCTTCCCCAGCTAGGGCAGTCCCCCCCCAGTTAGAACACGCCCAGGGAACACAGTTAACCCTTAGAGCGCCCCCTGCAGGTTAACCCCTTCACTGCCAATGGCATTTACACAGTAGAAAAATAAAAAAGTTGCGCTAAAAAGTGAAAAATTAATGTCTTAACTACAATAAATCAAGTCCAAATAAATCAAAAGTCAATTAAGAATCCTCTTATAATCCAGCATAAATCCCATACGTTGATAAAAAATTCAGAAATAAATCCAGAAATCCAAATGAACACTGTGAAGTGTGAAACAAATATTAAGTGCCGATTCCTCCTTCAAATGGGTCAGAGGGGTGATGAGACCGCCACCAAAAATAAACACACCTCTAAGTTGATAAAAAAGGTACCCTTACCAAAGGTTATGGACTTACTATCGCTAGCAAGTCTTGTAGGCTGGCAGAAAATAACCCTCTGCGGGGTCTCTCATCAGGGGGAATCCTCTCTTCCTAATGGTCAGGTTATTCAGGGTAAACAGCCTTTCTTCCAGCCCGGAAACTCGTTCACATAGATCTCATCATGAATAGGTGCCCCTAGACGACGTCACGTATGACGAAACATGTAGGGCGGAGCTACGTCTGACGTCACCACGCGCATACGATCTAGAGGAACGGGAGCGTTTGTTTCATTTTGCCGGCAATTAATGATCATTGTGTTTTAAAGGATTAATCTATTCATGGTGAGATCTATGTGAACGAGTTTCCGGGCTGGAAGAAAGGCTGTTCACCCTGAATAACCTGACCTGATTTCTGGATTTATTTCTGAATTTTTTATCAACGTATGGGATTTATGCTGGATTATAAGAGGATTCTTAATTGACTTTTGATTTATTTGGACTTGATTTATTGTAGTTAAGACATAAATTTTTCACTTTTTAGCGCAACTTTTTTATTTTTCTATTGTCATTTGGTGTTATTATCACACTATATGTTGCTGCTGCACTGGGACTTTTAGCGCAATACTGTTTAATTTTTATTTGCATTTACACAGTAATCAGTGCATTTTTATAGCACTGATCGCTGTATAAATGCCAATGGTCCCAAAAAAGTGTCAAAATGGACCGACATGTCCGCTGAAATATCGCAGTACCGCTAAAAATCGCAGATCGCCGCCATTACTAGTAAAAAATTAAAAAATAAATAAAAACCCCAGAAATGAATTCTCATCATCCGTAAACGCGAACACTTTTGCGCAAACCAATCAATAAACGCCGATTGCGATTTTTTTATCACAAATATGAGGAAGAATATAAATCGGCCAAAACCGATAAAAAAAATGTTTTTTTATTTTTTTTTTTTTTGGATTTGTATTTTAGCAAAAAGTAAGAAATTTGTTTTTTTTTGCAAAATTGTCGCTCTTCTTTTGTTTATAGCGGCGATCAGAAATGACGCAGAGGTGATCAAATACCACTAAAAGAAAGCTCTATTTGTGGGAAAAAAAGGACGCAAATTTTGTTTGGGTACAACGTCGCATGACCGCGCAATTGTCAGTTAAAGTGACGCAGCGCCGAATCGCAAAAAAGGCTCTGGTCCTAAAGGGGGAAATCCTTCCGGTCCTTAAGTGGTTAAGGAGGCCTTATACATCCCCCTTTGAGGGTCCAAACCTCCCTGACCTCCAAGTAAAACTTACTTTACTTTCCACTGCAAGAATTCTTTATTAGCACTGCTGGAGACAAGGGCCACACACTCCATTCCATGCTCAGAAGTGTTCACTGAAATCTTTTTAGACAGACAACATAACATCTTGATCATTAAACTAGAGACTCACTTTAACATTTTTAAAGCAACTCATCAGTAGCTAATGCACTACTTGTTATCTAGAAATCATCTATAACATTCTGTGCAAGCACCAAATGACACCTGAAATCCCTTGGAGATGGCCTGCAACCATGTTCTCCATCAGGACAAGTCATTCAATCCAGAGTAGTCACATAGTAAGCTTAAATGTCTCACTGCTACCAGAGAAGGCTGTAATATGTCAGACCGCCTCCAACAAGAGACCTCTTTTACCCCCCCAACTAGGTCATCTTCCCTTGATTGGAGAGGAAGTCCTACTCAGGGCCGTCTTTAAGGCAGGGCAAAAGGGGCAGCTGCCCTGGGCCCTGTCATTGTTGTGGGCCCAAATCAGCTGCCTCATACTTGCCAACTATCCCGGTGACTCACCTGCAGACCCTATGTTTACATGTAAATAACTGGCATTGATATGTAAATAGCGGCAGCATTCATATGTAAATAGTGGCGGCCGACTGCACTGATATGTAAACAAAAGTGGCATTCCTATGTATATCATGCCCCCCTGAGGTCATATTGACCATCACCTATACTGAATGCTGCCCACTGGGGAGATAGACAAAGGCATGATTGAAAGTCCACAGCACATGTCAGCAGATGCGTGAGGAAGTCATTAATAATTGATGGCACTGCAGTGTATCTGCTAAAGGGCAGCACATTTCTGTGGTGTCAGGAAAGCGACTTTGCACTCCCCAGTCCATGGTGTGCAGGCAGTGAGGAGTTGATGTGCTGTAACCTCTAGCAACCAGTCAGTAAGCGGTAATTAAATGCTGTAACCTCTGGCAAACCAATCGAAATTACTGCTGATCTGATTTAGTAAACTGATTTTGAGTCTAGTTGCTATTTATTGCATGTCACGGAGCAGATGGAGAGTGAAATTGCATGTGGGAGGGGCCCAAAAAAATATTTGCCCAGGGTCCAATCAATATTAAAGACGGCCCTGGTCCTACCAATCAGACCTCTCTTCCTTACTTACCAATCTTTTTGAATGGGCTTAGATTGCACTGCATTACACCAAAGTAATGCATGCACCAATTTTAGGAACGCATTGAAACCGGATAGCATGGCCATTTTGCATCACTGGATCTGGGGCAGGAAAACACATTGCATTTGGGTTGTCGTTAAGACTTTACTGACACCCGCTGTAGATTGCAAGGGCAGTGCAATGTGAATGTGGTACAGGACCAGAGCCACCTTTATTACTGATTGGACCCTGGGCAAACATTTTCTTCGCCCCCCCCGCATTCACATCATTACTGCTCACTGATTGGTTGCTGGAGGTTACAGCACATCATTACCTCTTACTGATTGGTTTCTGGAGGTTACAGCACATCATTAATGCTCACTGATTGATTGCTAGAGGTTACAGGTTACAGCACATCATCTCCTCACTGCCTGCACACCATGGACTGGAGAGGTGGGGGACTCACCAATAGATAGAAAACTCCTAGAACGTGTTATTAGCAATGAGCAGAGCACACACAGCTATGAAAGTAGGGACAGCAGTGTGGGTGAAAGAAGCCTTCATGTTGAAAGGTCTACTTTAAACCAAAACAGCTTGTTCTGACTCTCAAACACTCCATTTATTGTGTGGATGTATAGCTTGGTTTGAGACTGCATCCCACTGATGAGGTTTTCAGGGCCTCAACTGCAACCCCTGACACAGCAAAGGGTTGTGCATATCATTTGCTGACAGACATACTACGTGAGATGGTCAGAGACTGCAGCCATACAAGAGATGGTCAGAGATTGCAGACATAGTACAGGAGATGGTCAGAGATTGCAGACATAGAACAGGAGATGGTCAGAGACTGCAGATATAGTACAGGAGAGGGTCAGAGACTGCAGACGTACTACAGGAGATACCTAAAAAATAATGATATAGCGCTCAACCCGTGTAAAGGAATTCAGATCATACCATTACAATTAAATGAATAATGATAAGTAAACCTTATATGTGAAAGGTAGGTGGAAAGAAAAAAAAAAAAATTAATTAGTGAAAAGTTCGTGACAGTCAGTATATAAAAATATGCTCAATGTGAATGTTCTCTTCAGTGGAAGTGATAGATACAGTCCAATACAGATGAATGAGAAATCCTCAAATAATGGTAAATTGGAGGCTTACCAGACACCCGGTTAGATAAGGCACCGAACAATCAAAGGGATACCGGGCAATGGTGGATGTGGATAAGCACGTCACACTCTCCGTAGATGGTCCAGACAGTCTCCAGGGGTGAAGAAGATGCCTTGAAGTCGGCTCCTGTGGGTCCCAGGTTCCTCTGTTGGTTGGGTATCTGCCTCCTTTAATGGGGATAGTACGTCACACACTCCCAAACGATTTGGTAGGTCTTGCTTGTAAGACAGGGAGGCCAAGGAAATCCTGCCGCCCGCCCGTGGTGACAGCGGATATGGGATGGGATTAGCCGATGGCTCCAGATGGATAGTGTAAAACCTTGGGTGATGAGGTGTATTTATTTAGGTTAAAAAGTCAAAAATTCTTCAAATCCATATTGAGGTAAAATGGTAACATGAACGCAGCAATTCAAAGTATCAGGCTACCGACGCGTTTCGTATAAGAATACGTCTTCTGGGGTTCAAAATTGGCATGTCTTTTTTTTTGGGGGTGACCAGGGAGACTGTTTTTACAGGGTCCCAGGTCCACTTCCTCCCCTGGAGCCACGGCTCCTGAAAGTAAGTCCACCTTCCCCCTCCCTCTCAGCGATCTTCTGGGACACGTCACAGGTCCCAGAAGCTACGCTGGCCAGTCACAAGGCAGTGCGTGCCCGGCTTTGAAGCCAAAGCCGGTGCCCACACTTGTGATGCTGGCGCCGTCGAGGGGAGGGGGCAAAGAGCGAGCCCTCGGGCAACCGCAATGCTGGAGCGAGGGACAGGTTAGTGGCCGATTGTTAAAAGTCAGCAGCTACACTTTTTGTAGCTGCTGACTTTTATATGGGTGGAACTCCGCTTTAAGTTAAGAGTACAACTAAAGGCAATATACATATTTTAGTAAATCCTTATATAAATACCTGAAAGTTACACATGGTAATAAACATAATAACTGAAATGATTATTTTCCTACCATATAGCTGCAATTGTAGTCTGTAATCCCCTATGCATTCCCTCTTTGCTGTACACTACTAGTGATAATGGGAGGAGTTCAACAGAGCTCAGATGTCTTTTCCTTTCAGTGAACTAGCTTCTGTATCTCCCAGTCCTCCTGCCTTCTATCATGCTCAGTCTGTTTTACATAACACACACCCATCTGCCAATCAATAGCTGTGTGTGTGTTGTGTAAAACAGCACAAGTCAGTACAGGTTCGTTTACACACAGATCTGTCTATTAATCGTTGTGCTTCTCTCTGCCTGCTCTCCTCTAGAAATTTGTAAACTGGCAGAACAAAATCCAACCTAGGAGCTAGAGAAGTGGGCGGGCAAAGGCAAAACATAGGTGGGAGTGGGCGGTTCTTCAGGGGTCGATCATAGGCAGAGCCTAATCAGGACTTTTGTGTAAAATGAAACGCTTGAGCTTTCCATGTGCTACAAGAGCACCTCCCCCAGTGATGCCAGGATGTTTCTGCAGAGAGATAGACACAAAAGGGGACAAGAGGTGTTCAACACAGGCAATTAGAAAACCAGGAAGTAAAGTTGTCACCTCACTAAAGGAAGTGCACATGAGAGCAGGGGACAAGGTAGATATCTCAACATCCTTACTGCTTTTTGCAAAACAATTAGTGGCATGTTTAACCACTTCAGATCCGCGCTATTGCCAAAGTACGGCTCCAGCGCGGATCTGAAATGCCCGGAGGACGTCCATGGACGTCCTCCACTGCGCATGCTCTTGCGCGCCCCCTGGCGGCAGCGGCGGCGCGCGCGCCGCACGCTGCGCGAGCGTGCCCGTGGGTCGGGTGGACTCGATGTCCGCCCGAGACCCGGCGATCACCTTTAGGAGCCTCAGAATGGAGAACCGGCGTTGTAAACACGGCGGTTCCCCGTTCAGTGACAGGGGACAAGCAGATCTACTGATCCCTGTCACTGGGATCAGTTAGATCTGTTATGTCCCTGCCAGCCCTGCCCCCCCACAGTTAGAACACACCCAGGGAACATTTGTTAACCCCTTCACTGCCCCCTGCTGGTTAACCCCTTCAACGCTAATGACATTTATACAGTAATCAGTGGACATTTAAATTTCTGATCGCTGTATAAATGTCATTGGTCCCAAAAATGTGTAAAAAATGTCCGACATTTCCGCCCCAATATTGCAGTCCCGATAAAAATCGCAGATCGCCGCCATTACTAGTAAAAAAAAAATAAATTATAAAAACGCCATAAATCAATTCCCAGTTTGTAGACGCGATAACTTTTGCGCAAACCAATCAATATACGCTGATTGCGATTTTTTTTTACCAAAAATATGTAGAAGAATATATGTCGGCCAAAACTGATGAATAATTTTTTTAATGGATTTGTACTTTAGCAAAAAGTAAAAAATATTGTTCTTTTTTGCAAAATTGTCGCTCATTTTTTGTTTATAGCGGCGATCAGAAATGACGCAGAGGGGATCAAATACCACCAAAAGAAAGCTCTATTTGTGGGAAAAAAAGGACGCAAATTTTATTTGGGTACAACGCCGCACGACCGCGCAATTGTCATTCAAAATGCGACAGCGCTGAAAGCCAAAAACTGGTCTGGGCAGGAGGGGGGTTTAAGTGCCCGGTAAGGAAGGGGTTAACAGACTGTATAGGTACATAACATATTGGGTTTTTTTTTTTTTCATTTTGACCATAGTTCTTCTTTAAGCAAAGATAATGTCATTATTTACTTGTAGGACATTTGTAAGTCATAGATAATGATGACTTTTCATCTTAGATATTTTATTTAATGTCTATTTCACTAAATGTTGTTGCTTTTCAAAGGGTTAGCATAGTAATTTGCCCCCTCCCCCTGAACTACACAAAATGTTCAAACATTTATTCATTTATAACATGCTTAAACATTTATAATGCCAGCACATTGTAGAAAATAATATAACTACATAATATACAGTAATATACACCCCTCACATTTTTGTAAATATTTTATTATATCTTTTAATGCGACCACGCTGAAGAAATGACACTTTGCTACAATGTAAAGTAGTGAGTGTAAAGCTTGTATAACAGTGTAAATTTGCTGTCCCCTCAAAATAACTCAACACACAGCCATTAATGTCTAAACCGCTGGCAACAAAAGTGAGTACACCCCTTAGTGAAAATGTCCAAATTGGGCCCAATTAGCCATATTCCCTTCCCAGTGTCATGTGACTCATTAGTGTTACAAGGTCTCAGGTGTGAATGGGGAGCAGGTGTGTTAAATTTGGTGTTTTCGCTCTCACTGGTCACTGGAGGTTCAATATGGCACCTCATGGCAAAGAACTCTCTGAGGATCCGAAAAAAATAATTGTTGCTCTACATAAAGATGGCCTAGGCTATAAGAAGATTGCCAAGACCCTGAAACTATGCTACAGCATGGTGGCCAAGACCATACAGCTGTTTAACAGGACAGGTTCCACTCAGAACAGGCCTCACCATGGTCGACCAAAGAGGTTGAGTGCATGTGCTCAGTGTCATATGCAGAGGTTGTCTTTGGGAAATAGACATATGAGTGCTGCCAGCATTGCTGCAGAGGTTGAAGGGGTGGGGGGGGTCAGCCTGTCAGTGCTCAGACCATACGCCACACACTGCATCAAATTGGTCTTCATGGCTGTCGTCCCAGAAGGAAGCTTCTTCTAAAGATGATTCACAAGAAAGCCTGCAAACAGTTTGCTGAATACAAGACTAAGGACATGGATTACTGGAGCCATGTCCTGTGGTCTGATGAGACCAAGATAAACTTACTTGGTTCAGGTAGTGTTAACCGGTTCCACACCGCACGCAGTATATTTACTGCGGCAGTGTGGACGGCTACTGCAAATCGCCGCAAAAAGGTGGCGATCTGCGGGTGGCCGCTAGGGGGTACGCATGCGCCGCCGACGGCGCTGAGGAGGAGGAGGAGTGTGCCCGTGGCTCGGGCGGACCCGATGTCTGCCGGTGAGCCGCGATGAGTGGCCACAGCCAAAGAGCTGGGAACCGCCTATGTAAACACGGTGGTTCCCTGCTCTGTCAGTGCGGGCATAGGAGATCTACTGATTCCTGTCTCTGGGATCAGTTAGATCTCCTATGTCCATGTTAGCCCAGCCCACCCACAGTAAGAACACACCCAGGGAACACAGTTAACCCCTAGCTCTCTCCCCCCCAGGTTAACCCCTTCACTGCCAATGACATTTATACAGTAATCAGTGGACATTTACATTTCCGATCGCTGTATAAATGTCACTGGTCCCAAAAAAGTGTCAAAAATATCCGACATGTCCGCCCCAATATCACAGTACCGCTATAAAATCGCAGATCGCCGCCATTACTAGTAAAAAATTAAAAAAAATAAAAACCCCAAAAATTAGTTCTCACATCCGTAAACGCGGCCACTTTTGCGCAAACCAATCAATAAACGCCGATTGTGATTTTTTTTATCACAAATATGAGGAAGAATATAAAACCGATGAAAAAAAATGTTTTTTTTTTTCTTTTTTTGATTTGTATTTTAGCAAAAAGTAAGAAAAACTGTTTTTTTTTTTGCAAAATTGTCGCTCTTTTTTTGTTTATAGTGGAGATCAGAAATGACGCAGGGGGGATCAAATACCACCAAAAGAAAGCTCTGTTTGTGGGGAAAAAACTACGCAAATTTTGTTTGGGTACAACGTCGCACGGTCGCGCAATTGTCAGTTAAAGCGACGCAGTGCCAAATCGCAAAAAGTGCTCTGGTCAGGAAGGGGGTAAAACTTTCCAGGGCTGAAGTGGTTAAGCTAGGGTTGCCATTTCATCCCTTTAAACCCGAACACATATGAATTACACAGGTTCTGTGGCTAATTTAATGCAAATAAGGCACCAAGTGAGTTTATTACCACCTTAATCAGCCACAGAACCTGTGTAATTCATATGTGTTCGGGTTTAAAGGAATGAGGTGGCAACCCTATGTTAAGCGTGTGTGACGACAACCAGGTGAGGAAACAAAGACAAATGTGTCTTGCCAACAGTCAAGTATTGTGGTGGGAGTGTCATGGTCTGGGGCTGCATGAGTGCTGTCGGCACTGGAGGGGGGGAGGGTACAGTTTGTTGAGGGAACCATGAATGCCAACATGTACTGTGACATACTGAAGCAGAGCATGATCCCCTCCCTTCGGAGATTGGGACCAAAAGGGTTAAGGCAGTGCTGGAAAATAAGGGTGGCCACACAAAATATTGACACTTTGGGCCCAATTTGGACATTTGGGGTGTACTCACTTTTGTTGCCAGCAGTTTAGACATTAATGGCTGTGTGTTGAGTTATTTTGAGGGAACAGCAAATTTACACTGTTATACAAGCTGTACACTCACTACTTCACATGAAAAGATATAATAAAATATTTACAAAAATGTGAGGGGTGTGTGTGTGTGCGTGCGTGTGTGTGTGTGTATATATAAAAATCAGAACTGTTTTGAGGATTGTTGCCTCTGTGTTTACTTAGTTATAATAATAAAGTGAAATCATTTCATTGTTATAATTATTAAATAGTGTATGACCCCAATAATAAAGTGTAATTCATTTTAGCATAAACAAACAGAATTTACATTTCCACTTACTTGGTTATAGCTCTGAATGGCTGATCTGGCTTGATTGCTGCGGCTCGGGAATTGCAATGTAGATGTTTCCCCCAATGCAAGGGTTTGGTTGCTATGGTAGCTTGATGAATACTGGAAAGACCCTTCAGGTTTAGAACTGAGCTGAAGTGCACTCTGGGATAGCAGGCTGGGCCCTGAGTTAAGAGAAGCAGAACAATGAGGGGTCTATTTATAAAAAAAAATGCATAGCTATTAATACAGCGAACCTGTGTGTACATTCGTTCTATGTGAAGTAACCAGCATTGGCTCATTAGATTTAGGTATTTTTCACACAATCCATAAAGCTGTGGCTATTGCGCAAATGGGGGTAAAATGGAATGATCTTAGGGTTCTTTGTCTTCTGAACAAATGTTCTTTTAGGGCATCTTCTCTAGGGAATGAATGTTGTTAGGAAATATATTTTTCTGTGCAAATATTCTTAGGCTATTTTTCTCCTTTAACAGACCAAACTGTCCAGCAAAGGTGGCAAGTTAGAGGAGTGAGACAAACCATTTAAGACTGACAGGGGTGCTAACAAGGATCTGCTTTTATTTATGTAAAACTTTTATCCCAAAAGAAAAAAAAACGTTGCTTCAAGCTGCTTAAAAAAGTGTTAGCTGGAGTTTGACTTTAATTTGTTTGTCAAGTCTATCTAAATCTGTTAGTGTAGTTAATACTTCCATCTCCCCAGATTGACAATACTGCTGTCAGTGTCTAAATGTATCTCCACTGCTTCTTTAGTGAAGTGGAGAACCTCTAAGGCAGAATTGTGTTACTGGCCAGATCACCAGGTGAAAATGAAGGAAATAAAGGAAAAAGGGGGAATTAAATGATTATGAATGCAGCAATTATATTTGCGGAATGGTAACCTGCACTACGCTATATTTTTGTGTTTGGGTTTAATACGGCTTTAAAGGGTGACTCCACTTTCGTGGGGAAAAAAAATAGCAAATAAAAGAAAATAATATAGCATACAATTGCGATGCAAGTCATATTGTAATTGAATGTTATTAAAAATGACCTTTCCTTTTCAATTTGCAGCTCTGTAATGATCTGTAAAATGCAGAATGTGTACAGAACACCCCACAGATATGTCATTTCCTGCTTGTGTGATTGGCTCGCTGATTTTCCTAGAAGTCAGAATTCAGGCACCCCCTGCAACAAAAATGTAATTTTTGGTTTCATACTCCCAATAGGAAATCACGTCTAAGACCCCATACACACTATACAACTTTTGTTGTTTGATTTTCTTTAGATTTACCAAAACCATGTAGTGCAAGGGCCTGCCTGATTGCACGCAAATTGAAACTGTTAAGGTTTGACCTCATATTATATGGTTTTGGTAAATCTGAAGGAAAAAATCTGCAGAAAATTGTATAGTGTGTATCCAGCTTAAAGGGATGCTGACCCTGCAATTTTCCTCATTAAAGGCCTGCAGGTGCAGCAGCTGGTTGATAATTATGAAAAAACTCCCATTAGACTCACTCAGTACATGAGCACAGAGAAACACAAAGGGATTTCTTGAAAATAACAAAAGGTAGGAGTATGCAACAAAGTTTGTTAAAATTC
>BLSH010396938.1:117152-172566 GCA_018402905.1 Glandirana rugosa
TGAAACGATGTTACATTTCATCACTCACATGTCGAACATATTGTCACATGTAAAAGACAGGGGAGTTTTATTGAGTTGTGTGTCGGTAATTACAGATTTGACGACCGTTGTTTTCACTTGTACACTCACTACTTTACATTGTAGCAAAGTGTCATTTCTTCAGTGTTGTCACATGAAAAGATATAATAAAATATTTACAAAAATGTGAGGGGTGTACTCACCTTTGTGACATACTTTAAATTTATGATTTCTTGGCCATTATTCAGAGAATATGAATGATAACACAAAAACATTTTTAAATCATAATGGCAATAGGAATTACCCAAATGGCCCTGATCAAAAGTTTACATACCCTGGTAATTTTGGCCTGATAACATGCACACAAGTTGACACAAAGGGGTTTGAATGGCTATTAGAGGTAACCATCCTCACCTGTGATCTGTTTGCTTGTAATTAGTGTGGGTGTATAAAAGGTCAATGAGCTTCTGGACTCCTGGAAGACCCTTGCATCTTTCATCCACTGCTGCACTGATGTTTCTGGATTCTGAGTCATGGGGAAAGCAAACGAATTGTCAAAGGATCTGAGGGAAAAGGTAGTTGAACTGTATAAAACAGGAAAGGGATATAAAAAGATATCCAAGGAATTGAGGATGCCAATCAGCAGTGTTCAAACTCTAATCAAGAAGTGGAAAATGAAGGGTTCTGTTGAAACCAAACCAGGGTAAGGTAGACCAACTGTCAGTGCTCAGACCATACGCTGCACATTGCATCAAATTGGTCTGCATGGCTGTCGTCCCAGAAGGAGGCCTCTTCTAAAGATGATGTACAAGAAAGCCTACAACAGTTTGCTGAAGACAAGCAGACTAAGGACATGGATTACTGGAACCATGTCCTGTGGTCTGATGAGACCAAGAGTGTGACGGAAACCAGATGAGGAGTAGTAAAACAAGTGTGTCTTGCCTACAGTCAAGCATGGTGGTGGGAGAGTCATGGTCTGGGGCTGCATGAGTGCTGCCGGCACTGGGGAGCTACAGTTCTTTGAGGAAACCATGAATGCCAACATGTACTGTGACATACTGAAGCAGAGCATGATCCCCTCCCTTGGGAGACTGGGCCCTTTTTTTGCAAGAAATCTGGTGCAGTCGTGCATTGTAGCCAATCAGCTGCTAACTTCAGCTTGCTCAATTAAGCTTTGACCAAAAAAACGGGAAGCTGATTGGTTTCTATGCAGAGCAGCACCAGATTTTGCACTCTTCAGTTTTAGCAAATCAACCCCTATGTGTAGCCTTTGCAAAGCATTTAAAGCAGGCCTTCAGTGAAAATCTGGGAGACTCCCACCTTCTGATTTTTTTCAAATCCTGTGAAATCACATGGTAAGCTAAGGATCCCACATCCTACAAGAAGTCCATAAGCTCTTAACCATGGACTTCATGGTTTCCATACCGCATTGATTGCCAGCCAGACTGAAATAGCTGTATGTATTACTAGCGCTATAATATTACATTATACAGTATCTATATTATAAACAAGTGATTCTAGATATACAGTTGGTAACATGGGCCTCCAGGAGTCATTTACATGGTTTTAACACTATCCTAAAATGAGTTATAAACCCCTTTTTTGGATCTGTGATAGTAGTAAGACCAGCAAATATTTTCTGATTAAAGGCTCTACTGTGTTTCTCACTAATTAAGTTGGGAGCTTTGTGGTCCCTTTTTGTCCACCTTACCATAACCTGTCTCAATGAGCCTGTAAAGTGCATAAAAATCATCCGGATTTTCTGTGATCACACAAAACCACATCAACCACAAAAAAATCTCACAAAACCAAGGGGATTTCAAAATGACAAAGTATAAATCTATTCTAGTGATTTCTGAGTGCAACAAGCACAGGATGGCTAAACAAGGCCAATATGAAAATTGAAGTAGATCGAAACCCTAACTATATGACATTAATTTAAAGCACTGTACAGTGCCTTGAAAAAGTATTCATACCCCTTGAAATTTTCCACCTTTTTCATGTTACAACCGAAAACATAAATGTATTTTATTGGGATTTTATGTGATAGACCAACACAAAGTGGCACATAATTGTGAAGTGGAAGGAAAATGAGAAATGGTTTTCACATTTATTTTACAAATAAATATTTGGAAAGTGTGGTGTGCATTTGTATTCATCCCCCTTTACTCTGATAACCCTAACTAAAATCTAGTGGAACCAATTGCCTTCAGAAGTCACCTAAGAGTCCACCAGTGTTTAATCTCAGTGTAAATACAGCTGTGAAGCCCTCAGAGGTTTGTTAGAGAACCTTAGTGAACAAACAGCATCATAAAGGCCAAGGAACACACCAGACAGGTCAGGGATAAAGTTGTGGAGAAGTTTAAAGTAGGGTTAAGTTATAAAAAAAAATATCTCAAGCTTTGAACATCTCACAGAGCACTGTTCAATCCATCCTTTGAAAATGGAAAGAGTATGGCACAACTGAAAACCTACCAAGACATGGCCGTCCACCTAAACTGACAGGCCGGGCAAGGAGAGCATTAATCCAAGAAGCAGCCAAGAAGCCCATGGTAACTCTGGAAGAGCTGCAGAGATCCACAGCTGAGGTGGGAGAATCTGTCCAGAGGACAACTATTAGGACACAGGACAAATGTGGCCTTTATGGAAGAGTGGCAAGAAGCAAGCCATTGTTGAAAGAAAGCCTTAAGAAGTCCACTTTACAGTTTGCGAGAAGGCATGTGGGGGACACAGCAAACATGTGGAAGAAGGTGCTCTGGTCAGATGAGACCAAAATTGAACTTTTTGGCCTAAAAACAAAGCTCTATTTGTAGCGGAAAACTTACACTGCACATCACCCTGAACACACCACTCCCACCGTGAAGCATGGTGGTGGCAGCATCATGTTGTGGGGATGATTTTCTTCAGCAGGGACAGGGAAGCTGGTCAGAGTTAATGGGAAGATGGATGGAGCCAAATACATGGCAATCTTAGAAGAATACCCGTTAGAGTCTGCAAAAGACTTGAGACTGGGGTGGAGGTTCACCTTCCAGCAGAACAATGACCCTAAACATACAGCCAGAGCTACAATGGAATGGTTTAGATCAAAGCATTTTCATGTGTTAGAATGGCCCAGTCATAGTTCAGACCTAAATCCAATCGAGAATCTGTGGCAAGACTTGAAAATTGCTGTTCACAGACGCTCTCCATCCAATCTGACAGTGCTTGAGATATTTTGCATAGAAGAATGCAAAAATTACCCTTTCTAGATGTAGAGACATCCCCAAAAAGACTTGCAGCTGTAATTGCAGAGAAAGGTGGTTCTACAAAGTATTGACTCAGGGGGCTGAATACAAATGCACGCCACACTTTTCACATTCATTTGTAAAAAAATTGGAAAGTCATTTATCACTTTCCTTCCACTTCAAAATGATGCGCCACTTTGTGTTGGTCTATCACATAAAATCCCAATAAAATACATTTATGTTTTTTGGTTGTAACATGACAAGATGCGGAAAATTTTAAGGGGTATGAATAATTTTTCAAGGCACTGTATACATGAAATACTGTTTTCACCTTTTCTCATCCTACTTTGCTCTCAATGATGTTGACCTCCTCTGTATTTTTTAGCCAGATCTTGTTTACATGTACGTGCTCCAGCATTGGTTGGCTATTATTGCTCTGGACCAGCTTCCTGACAATGAGTGGACCGTGCAATGGCGGCCCGTTCATTAAGGGCACACGGGCTCCGCCCCCTCTCTCCTCACCACTCCCATCTATGCCATGGATAGATTCATGCATAGCATGAATCTATCCATGGCCGCCCGCGACCACCCCCTATTAATGCGGCCGCCCCCTACACAAAACCGCTCTCTGTCAATCAGGAAGCTCCTATTGGACGCCTTTCTCATCGGAGGAGGGGGGTATGCATGGCCAAAGCCAAGCTGCTGCCCGCTCCCTGGTCCCCGGACACCGATCTGCCTGCTGCCCGCTCCCTGCTCCCTGGACACTGCTCTGCCTGCTGCCCGCTCCAAGACGGGGTAAGTGTTGGACTTTGATGTCCCGACTACCCTGGGGGGATCTTCTGTCAGGGGGGCTGTATATCCTCATCTGTGATGCTGTATATTCTTATCTATGGTGCTGTATACCCCTATCTATGTTGCTGTATACCCCTATCTATGGTTCTGTATACCACTATCTATGGTGCTGTATACCCCTATCTATGGTGCTGTATATACCTGTCTATGGTGCTGTATACCACTATCTATGGTGCTGTATATACCTATCTGTGGTGCTGTATACCCCTATCTATGATGTTGTATACACCCCTATCTGTGATGCTGTATATACCCCTATCTGTGGTGCTGAATATACCCCTATCTGTGATGCTGTATACCCCTATCTGTGGTGCTGTATATACCCCTATCTGTGGTGCTGTATATACCCCTATCTGTGGTGCTGCATATACCCCTATATGTGATGCTATATACCCCTATCTTTGGTCCTGTACATACCCATATCTGTGGTGCTGTATATACCCCTAGCTGTGGTACTGTATATACCCCTATCTGTGATGCTGTATATACCCCTATCTGGTGATCCTGTATACCCTATCTTTGGTGCTGTATATACCCCTATCTGTGATGCTGTATACCCCTATCTTTGGTGCTGTATATACCCATATTTGTGGTGCTGTATATACCCCTAGCTGTGGTGCTGCATATACCCCTATCTGTGATTCTGTATATACCACTATCTGGCGATGCTGTATACCCTATCTGGTGATGCTGGGCTGTATACTCCCGACACAGTGGGTGGGATCTCTAAGGGGTGGGGCTTATGAGAAGTGGGAGAGGTCAAAAAGGAAGTGCGGGGTCTGGCTCCCCCTATCCTAAAATTTCACCAGCCGCCACTCAGACCATGTCTGTGCAATGTGCGTTGGCACAGCAGCTTTCAGTCTCCACAAGGGGTGCAAGTACTGTAACAGGGTGACAGTGCAGGAGCATAATTGGAAGATGTTTGGCACCCATAACAGGAGGTGCCTGAACAGAGACCTTAAAGGCAGGATCACAAGGTATTATATTTAATGTAAACTGCAGATGTAAAAGTAACTATTGAAATTACCTTAACTTATTTAAATCATATGGGATTAAATGATTTTAATTGATCAAATAATTTCTGTTTGTGAAATGAATGCAAAAAAATACACAAAACAATCTATACAGATAATTAAAAAAATAAAAGCTGTCTGTATGCCAAATCTTAATGAAGACCATAATTGTTCATTTCTTTATCAAATTCAGCTGTTACAACAAGACCCTCTTGCATCACATTTGAAAACTGTGTTCCATCACACTTGATGCACAGATAGATACACAACCAACAGCAGATCAATTTAATAGAAAATTGCTAGTTCTCTAAAAAAAAGCCTTGGGGTACCATGAACTGAGCGTACGGAAAGATTTATCACTGCATTTGTGGTTCCCCTGTTATGTGTAAGAATGAAGCATTGAGTGACTCCCACTAGCATCAATACACCCACACAAAAGATAAGTCACCCCCTACGGAATCACAGTCATTACAGTCATTAGACATATAAGACTTCCATTTTTAAAAAAAGACTTGAAAAACTTTTTAACTATAATAGACTTGAAGCAGAACTCCATAAACTCCACAAAAATCAGATAGAAATAAGGTGAAAAGCCATATTTTTGTTTTTAAAATGATAGTTTTTTTAATAATTTTATTTTTATTGTTTTATTTTTTATTGTTGTGTTCATCATGGTAAGGAGAAAGAGTACAATGCACAGAACTCTAGAAAGGGGTACAAACTAGTCAATTCACAAAACAGAGTGCAGGCCTAGAGGGCACAAGGTACATACATCCCACCCTGTAAATACCTTTTTTAACAAATGCAAAACCGTGACACTTTATATGGCTTAAGGAACCAACATCATACCCAAAAATACTTAAGCTTCATTCACACTATAATGGCGCTTTTTTTCCCAATAACATTCTGGCACAGATTTAGGAGAAGCCATAGAATTAACAGGCGTTGGCAGTCCACACTCTGCACACTGGGGTTGATTCACTAAAGGCAAATAGGCTGTTCACTTTTGCAAGTGAAGGTGAACTTTACAAGGGATTTTGCCCCAGAGCATAAAGTGGATGTGGGCACATATATCCGTAGTGTTTACTTATCTCTCTCCAAAGCCATCAGTGCTGTGTCTTTCTGCTGCTCCATTCCTCTCTTAGCAGCATGATAACTCTGACAAACTCTCTGACACAGGAGATAAAAGCACCTGGAAATTTGTCGGGGAGGTAACTTAGAGATAGATAAGCAGAGAGCTTGCCTATTCATTGCACAGCTCTGCAAGTTTCTTTGTTCCACTTCCTATGTGGTGGGGGGTGTGTGCTTTTCCTCCAATCAGCTCACACAGTGTATGCCCAGACTCCCCTCCCACTGCTGAAACAGGAAGACATTTTTCTAACAGGGTGTGCAATTTCTAAAGAATATAGAAAGCTGAAGACAGCAGATATACATGTAGTGCCCTCCTAGTTTGGGTACTAGTGAGTGTATATAGTTTTTGGCTCTCTCTGCTTAACAAGAGAGCTGACAGGTAAATGTATATGCTGTCTGCTTATCAGGGAGCCTGATTTGAGTAAGGTCTGCTCAGTGTGCTCTGGTGCTGTTTCATATGGTCAGGAGCTATTTCACCCTGTTCAGTAGTATGGGTCCCTATTGGACAGAGGGAGAAAACCTCAGCCAGTGACAGCACGTGTATTTGGAGGTGGTTCTGACCAGCTAGCAGGGGAGTGGTGACCCACTGCATCTTGGGTGAACACCTTCAGATAAAAAGGAGCACATGGGCTCAAGGTTAGGAGTCCCAGCCCACCCAAGCCTGAGGGGTGAGGTGTATGTTCAGCTCTTGGCTGCTAGGCCCGAGAGCCTATCCAGGAGGCTGCCGGCTGCTAGGCCTAGTCGAGGCCTATCCGGATGCTGAAGCTGCAACCCACATTTCTTTTAAAGCTGACAGAGGGAGGATGTCCTTGGATTCGGTCTGATACTGCAGTGGCAAAGTGTCGCTTGGAGGTTGGCAGAAAGGGCTACTGACTGTCCCAGGACATGGTGTGAGTACAGATCTGTGAGAGAATCCCTGAAACTGTGTGCTAGAATTTCCCCTGCCCTCATATCAGCTTAATTGGGTGTGCCAGCTAGAAAGGAGACACTGGAGAGTGTCTTGAAGTACAGAGTCCAGCTTCTGTCCTTATTGCTTAACAAGGGACCTGTTCTGCTAAAGTCAGCCTGCCATAAAGTGCATTGGTAGTCTGCTACATGGAGTTAGAAAGGGGACACTGGCTAGTGTCTTGAAGAAACAAAGTCCTTCATGTCCTTTGTTGTTTAAAGATGGACTTCTTTCACTGGAGTCAGTCTGCTGTGTGAAGCCACTGACCGCCTGCTATACAGAGCCTAGGGAGAATTTGTCCTCAGTTACAGTCAGTCACTTGGAGTATCTCATATCTATCCTTCTCCTACCCAAGTTCACCAATAAAGCATTGAAAATTCATCTCCTAGACTGGTCATTGGAAACAAGCAGGATTGTGTGTGCACCTGGCAGTGTGAAAATGCTATAGTGACTGGCTGCAAGAATATTCAGCGGGAGGCTCGGAAACAAATATAATTTTTATTAGCAGCTCCTTCAGGGGTACCACTACATACATGTAAAATATACATGTAAAACGTATGCAGGGAGATTTGTTTCATCTCTTTGTATCATCTGAGGCTGTTTACTTCACTGAGTATAGGAGAGGGTTTACATCCACTTTAATGAATAAGGTGAAGTCTCACTTTGCAAAGAATATCAAATTATGTGTAAGAAAAATATAAAAAGGAAACAGCATATTTGCTTGCACATGATTGGATGATGGAAGTCAGTAGACTTCATTCACTAGGTTCCTGGACAAGTCCCCTTGCAAAGTGCAACATCCATTGCAAAGTAGACAACCTAGTTATCTTCAGTAAATTAATCACAGAATGTTAATCCCGCGGGACCACAAGGTTCCAACCTCCAATCACATTGGCTGCAAAAAAAGACTGATAATTAGTCCTTCCCTCCTTACTAAGAGCAACATATTTAGAAAAATGGAAGAGTTTAATTATGATTTTGTGATGCTCAAGTGTAGGCTTATAGTATCTCCTATATTATTCATTCATCAAGTGCGTTGGTAGGCATCTTAAGCACATCGTTTAAACTAATACCCAAGAGAAAGTTAGGAGGTATTAAGTTGTATTTTGGCCAAATTTGTAACTACCACCAGTTCTAAGGGCTTTCATATTCTTCAGCCATACTCTACATATATTGTCATATCCCTGCCATAGAACTTATTGTATCCCTGTGCATTTTGCATTGTGTACTGTCTCTCTCTACTGGCTAAGTGTCACGGATTACATTTCTTTTGGTAGTATTCTAAACCCACAAAGCCAACATAGCCTAATATAAATTGGTCATGTGGTTCTCCAGCCAGACTTCATCTTATCTTCATGGGCTGTGGAAACACACAATAACACCCCCATTACGGCTGCATAGCTGGGGGCTTTTTGAACACAGCAATTAATCTTCTATGCTAACAGTGACAGTTCTTTTTGTGTGTGTTAAATTACAAGTTTTTGTTCATGTTTTTCTCCAGTTTCCCACTATTCATATTCTATCTGTAAAGCTACAGAGACAAAACACTTATTACAAGTACAAAAAAGGGATGCTTTATATGGGTCACCTGAACTCGGTACCAGGCTACATCCAGGTAACCCATTGCCATCATACCTTGCCTACTGGCATCATACTGGTTCCAGAGACTTTGCAACTCACCTGGTACCAAGCAGAAAACAACCTTTGATGAAAAAAGGATTAATGGAAGTTACCCTGCCCCCGCCCCTCCTGCCAGTTTTATACTCACCTATCACTGAAGGAGACATCTCTCATGAAGCCGCAGAGCTGTTTGTTAAAATCTTCGGAGGTAGGCCTGCGCTTGCACTATGCAGTCTCCATTCAGTCTATGAGGAGGCAATACTCTGCCAGAACAGTAAGTACAAGCTCTTCATGGGATTGAATGGACAGTCACCCACAAGTGTGAGCCAAGCTTGCAATATTTCGGTAAGCGGCTCAGTGGTTTTAGCACTAATGAATGCTAGTACCTATAACACTGATATCTGTACACTTCGGCAGGAGGAACGCCCCTTACATTGGTGATCAGTGGGAATAATACCCCTTACATTGGTGGTCAGTGGGAAGAATGCCCCTTACATTGGTGGTCAGTGGGAAGAATGCTCCTTACATTGGTGGTCGGTGGGAAGAATGCTCCTTACATTGGTGGTCAGTGGAAGAATGCTCCTTCCATGGGTAGTCAGTGGGAAGGATGTCCCTTACATTGGTGGTCAGTGGGAAGAATGCTCTTTACATTGGTGGTCAGTGGAAAGGATGTCCCTTACATTGGTGGTCAGTGGGAAGATTGCTCTTTACATTGGTGGTCAGTGGGAAGAATGTCCCTTACATTGGTGGTCAGTGGAAAGAATGCTCCTTACATTGGTGGTCAGTGGAAAGAATGCTCCTTACATTGGTGGTCAGTGGGAAGAATGCTCCTTACATTGGTGATCAGTGGGAAGAATGCTCCTTACATTGGTGATCAGTGGGAAGAATGCTCCTTACATTGGTGGTTAGTAGGAAGAATGTCCCTTACAATGTTGGTCAATGGGAGGAATGTCCCTTACATTGGTGGCCAGTGGAAATTATATAAAGTAAATAATAATTATTTAAAAAAAATGTATAGCATACCCATGTAGGGTGTTATGTAAGACGAGCACATGTATGTAAACAATAATGGCGCCACACATGTATGGTACTGTCGGGAACATCGGAGTGAGAGCAATTCTGGGGTCATAATTTTGTAACATGCTGTTCAGAGCTTTTTATTTTTTGTATATTTTTTTATTAACCACTTGCCGATGGCTGATCGGCAAATGACGGCGACAAAGTGGCTCTGTAGCGCGAATCGCCGTCATACGACGGCGGCCGCGAGATTGAGCCTAGTGAGCCTAGCGGTGCGCCCGCACGCTCACTGTGTTCGGGGAGGGCCAGGGTCGATCTCCTCCGGCCACCCGCGATGCCCCCCCGGAGTGAAAGAACGGAGGTCCGTGTAAGTAAACACGGACCTCCGTTCTGTGAAGGGGGAAGGGCTGTGATCACAACCTTCCTCTACATGGAGGCTGTCACCACTTCCCTTCCCCAGCTAGGGCAGTCCCCCCACAGTTAGAACACGCCCAGGGAACACAGTTAACCCTTAGCACCCCCTGCAGGTTAACCCCTTCACTGCCAATGACATTTACACAGTAATCAGTGCATTTTTATAGCACTGATCGCTGTATAAATGCCAATGGTCCCAAAAAAAGTGTCAAAATGGTCCGACATGTCCGCTGAAATATTGCAGTACCGCTAAAAATCGCAGATCGCCGCCATTACTAGTAAAAAATAAAAAAAAAATAAAAACCCCAGAAATTAATTCTCATCACCCGTAAAAGCGGCCACTTTTGCGCAAACTAATCAATAAACGCCGATTGCGATTTTTTTTATCACAAATATGAGGAAGAATATAAATCGGCCAAAAACGGTGAAAAAAAATGTTTTTTTATATTTTTTTTTTGGATTTGTATTTTAGCAAAAAGTAAGAAATTTGGGTTTTTTTGCAAAATTGTCACTCTTTTGTTTATAGCGGCGATCAGAAATGACGCAGAGGTGATCAAATACCACCAAAAGAAAGCTCTATTTGTGGGAAAAAAAGGACGCAAATTTAGTTGGGTTACAACGTCGCACGACCGCGCAATTGTCAAT
Organism: Glandirana rugosa; assembly: GCA_018402905.1. Classification (NCBI taxonomy): domain Eukaryota; kingdom Metazoa; phylum Chordata; class Amphibia; order Anura; family Ranidae; genus Glandirana; species Glandirana rugosa. The sequence continues at coordinate 128,033 of BLSH010396938.1, forward strand.
TAAAGCGACGCAGCGCCGAATCGCAAAAAGGGCTCCGGTCCTAAAGCTGGAAATCCTTCCGGGGCTGAAGTGGTTAAAGGGGTTGTCAAGTCTCAAAGTTTTTAACCTTAATGCATTTTATGCATTAAGGCGAAAACCCCCCCGAGCCCGTCCATTCCAGCGACTTGCAGGAGTCCAGCGGCTCCAGCCGCTGTCTCTGTTCTCATTGGATAGATTGATAGCAGCGGCTCCCGCTGCTGTCAATCAAATCCAGTGACATGTAAGCGGAGGGACGGAGCCGAGTCCCGCTGTCTGTGTCAATGGGCGCAGCAGTGGGACTCAGGAACGCATTCGCATGGGTGCCCTCATGGAAAGCGGCTCTCCATGGCAGCACCCCAGAAGAAGAGGATCGGGGATGCTCTGTGCAAAACTCTTGCAAAGAGCAGGTAAGTATAAGGTTTGTTATTTTTGTAGAAAAAAAGTGAACCTTTACAACTCCTTAAAACTGTTCAGCTAAGAAGACATTTGTTGCACCTGTTATATTGTGTTAATTTATGAAAACATTATTTTTGGAAATGTACCATTGTTGCACTTTTAATGTACGTTTATTTTTCTTTATTTTCTATAATAAACATTTATTTTGAACTTAGTGTAGAGAAATTCTGTGATGAACACATATAATGTAGGCATTGCCATATATGTGGGTGGGGCATTGTGTGGGCGTGGCTTGAGTGTGGGCGGGGACACATGGGGCCCCATGATCTCTTATTGTCCAAGGGCCCCATGAGTTGTCAGTCTGTCCCTGCTAGAAGAGGTTGATCCTTGCCATATACCGCCACTAGAGGGTGCCCCAGTGTGGCCACCAGTGATATGCAGAGTGGAAGCAGAATGTAGGATGCTGGAACACTGTTCTAGCAAACAGCACTGAAGGAAGCCAGAACTGTCAAGCAGAGTAATCTCAACCAAACAGTTGAACTATAATCCTGGCTCAATCAGGAGAGAGAGCTTGGCCTGTTGTTGGATTATTATTTTTGTCACAGCAGACCACTGACCACCAATGCTGGGAGGGATTATTGTTACAGCCAGCCACTGACCACCAATGCTTGGGGGGTTATTTTTACAGCCAGCCAATGACCACCTGTCTTGATGGAGTTTATTTTTTACAGCCTGCCACTGACCACCAATGCTGGGCTGTAAAAATTATTACCACTGACCACCAATGAAAGGAGAGGGGGATTATTGCAGCCCCTTACACCAGTTCTGGGGGTTGTTATTACTGCCAAAGACACCAATGCTGGGGGGTTACTATTACTACCAGTGCAACAAATGCTGGTCCTTTTATTACTCACACAATACAAGCCACACACTGAAGCCACACCCACTTTATTGGCAATGCCTGTAGGTGTGGCAAATAAAGATCCACCAAAAATGCTTGGTACACCACAAGAGATAGATGATTATAAGACTGAATATGGGGGCTAACAACATTGCAAGTTACAATAGGGACAGGTGAGTATAAAGGCCCGTACACATGATGCGAATTTCGGACGGGAATTTTCGACGGCCGGTCATCCGAAATTCTTACCGTTAGGATGCTCCTTTCGATAGCTGATTTAGATTTTTCATAAGACAAAAGCTGGTTGTGCAGGCTATACATTTTCATACAGCAACTCAACGTCTGATTTTCGTATCATTAGTACGGTTTTCTTACGAAAAAAATCGTACCATCACGACTACACATGCTTAAAAACTGAAAAAATACATACAAAACTATTCAACACATTACTTCACTTCTGACGTTGAATTAGTTCGTACGAAAATTTTCGTATTGTTAGTAAGCTCTTCACTTTCTATGAGACAAGCATTCAACAAAAAACAGACGTTCTGCCGTCTGAAATTCGCATCATGTGTATGAGGCTTTAGACTTGCAGGGGGGCTAAGGGTAGGACAACTTAGATAGGCACAGGTGAGTTTATAACTGTTAGGCACCATTCACACAGGGGCGACTGTCGCTCCGACTTGGGTAGCCTCAAGTCGCCCCAGGTCGCTTGACATCTGAAATCCCATTGAAATGAATGGGAGCCGTCTTAATGTACACTACTGAAGTCGGAACTACTTCTAGACGACTTCTATCCGAATTGTGCCCATAGAATTGAATAGAAGTCGCCTCCAAGTCGGATCCCCCATCTAAATAAAAGCGACTTTGTAGTGAAAAGAATAGAATTTATTTTTAGGCAACCCCCTCCCACCCTTTTCTGATTGGTTAAGGCAAAGTCGCCTGGAAAAAGTTGTGTTGTAAAGTCGCCTCAAGTCCCTGGAAGTCGCGCTGAAAGTCGCGCTGAAATTGCCTAGCAAAGTCGCGTCGAAGTCGGGTCGCCCCTGTGTGAATGCAGCCTAAGGGGCCTCTGAGAAAAGAAACTTACAATAGAGAAAGGAGGTGAGTATAAAAGACTGAGGCAAGGGCTATCAATATGAAAATAACTATACCACACATACAGTTACCCTTCACAAGTTGCTATCGTTTTCATATAAATGCATAAAGTGTCCTTTTTTTGGCACTCGGGTATAGCAGCTTTTGCTCTTTGGAGAATAGATATAGCCATTTAAATCACATCAAAAGACATTTTTGGAGTGCTTAAATGCAAATTGTAATGCTCATATGCTAAATGAACAGGTGTTCCTGTACCATTAGTGGGGAAATATTGCCTTCCCAACACAAAGAACTTCATTTTTTGGCAGGATACTGTTTGGCACTCTTAAATTATAGTTGCTGGAAAACAGAAACAATTCAATATATCAGCATAATCCCAATGGCTGCTTACATTTTCATGGCTTTAGCAATAGATTTATTCCCACACCACATTACACAAACATGAATCCCGTCATTAGTCATTGAAGCTTCAGCCCCTTCATTTGCTATCAATGGCTCTTCATAACCTTGTTTACAAGTAAGCTTTCAGAATTCACAGGATTAGTCAGAGGTATCATTGTTACTTGACATGGAAGGAGATTTGAAGGTGAATAGCAGGCTGTGCTGAGCTTTAAAGGGATAATATAATGTTTTTCAGCAAGTGTAAAAGATAAATTATTACTGCAGTAATTTCAATGTGGTTTTCACATTTTTACATGTTTGTTCTGCCATATGTTTTTCACTTTTTTCACTGCTTTAAAACTAGTGGGTTGTAAAATAGCACCTTGAGAAGGCAGACAACCAATTATTCAGTATCTTACGCCTCATTCTTTACTGCTATTGAGATATCAGCCTCATAGGGAGTGCATTGTTCTCAGTCATTCGACTGAGCCATGTACAGTGCATCTGGAAAGTATTGATAGCGCTTCACTTTTTCTACATTTTGTTATGTTACAGCCTTATTCCAAACTGGAATAAATTCATTATTTTCCTCAAAAATCTACCAACAATACCCCATAATGACAACATGAAAGAAGTTTGTTTGAAATCTTTGCAAATTTATTAAAAAAAAAAAAACTGAAAAAAATCACATGTACATAAGTATTCACAGCCTTTGCCACAACACTCAAGATTGAGCTCAGGTGCATCCTGTTTCCACTGATCATCCTTGAGATGTTTCTACAACTTGATTGGAGTCCTCCCATGGTAAATTCAGTTGATTGGACATGATTTGGAAATTCACACACCTGTCTATATAAGGTCCCACAGTTAACAGTGCATGTCAGAGCACAAACCAAGCCATGAAGTCCAAGGAATTGTCTGTTGACCGCAGAGACAGGACTGTATGGAGGCACAGATCTGGGGAAGGGTACAGAAAAAATTCTGCAGCATTGAAAGTCCCAATGAGCAAAGTGGCCTCCATCGTCCATAAATGGAAGAAGTTTGGAACCACCAGGACTCTTCCTAGAGTGGGCTGTCCAGCCAAACTGAGTGATTGGGGGAGAAAGGCCTTAGTTAGGGAGGTGACCAAGAACCTGATAGTTACCCTGACAGAGCTCCAGCATTTCTCTGTGGAGAGATGAAAACCTACCAGAAGAACAACCATCTCTGCAGCACTACACCAATCAGGCATGTATGGTAGAGTGGCCAGACAGAAGCCACTCCTGAGTAAAAGGCAGAAGACAGCACACCTGGAGTTTTCTAAAAGGCATCTGAAGGACTCTCTGACCATGAGAAACAAAATTCTCTGGTCTGATGAAACAAAGATTAAACTCTTTGGCCTGAATGGCAAGCGTCATGTCTGGAGGAAATCAGGCACCACTGATCACCGGGCCAACACATCCCTACAGTGAAGCATGGTGATGGCAGCATCATGCTGTGGGGATGTCTTTCAGCTGCAGGAACTGGAAGACTATTCAGGATTGAGGCAAAGATGAATGCAGCAATGTACAGAGACATCCTTGATGAAAAACCTGCTCCGGAGCGCTCTGGATCTCAGACTGGGGGGAAGGTTCATCTTCCAATAGGACATCAACCCTAAGCACACAGCCAAGATAACAAAGGAGTGGCAGTGGGACAACTCTGTGAATGTCCTTGAGTGTCCCTGCCAGAGCCCAGACTCAAACCTGATTGAACATCTCTGGGGGGATTTGAAAAAACATTTTTTTTTAAATATTAATTTTTATTAATAATCTACAAAGTTATATACAAAAAGCCATTATCTGTATCATTAGGATCTATGTATCAAAGCAGTATTAGTGCTTAAAAAAGACCCTTCTTTCCAGTATTTTGAAAGTCATAAATATCTAAGTGAGAAAGTAAAAAAACGACATATAAAGATAAAGAAAGAAAAAGAGAAAAAAAAAATTATTTTTTTTTACAAACACATCTGTCCACTTCTCCATCCGTCCATCCGGGGGCCGTCACCCCAGACCAGAGCCGTATCGCAAAGTTAGAACTGTTTATAAGAAAGATCCCAAAGCGCCAGAGCCCAAAAAGTCCATCCAAGGAGACTACACAGCCATATACTTAGATTGGCAATCATGTATGCTTGCTGTTAATTCCTCCATTCTCCTTAAGTGGTTCAACTCAACTATCCATTCTTTAATTGTTGGAGAAGGTCTGTATTCCAGTATCTCGGTATAACGATTCGCACTGCAGAGAGGAGAAAGCGAAGCAACCCTTTTTAGTTTTTCCCTTAGGGCCAGGATATATAGACAGTAAAGCCATTTCAGGAGATTTCTGATATGGCGTGCCAATAACTAAGGAGCAGATTTTGAAGACATTCTCCCAAAAAGTTATAATCCAGGGGCAAGTCCACCATATGTGGGTCATTGTGCCTTTAGCCCCCCCTTTTCCTGCAATGCCAGCACTTTTCAGGATAGTTTGAGGATATTCCATGAAGCCTCACAGGTAGGGTTGCCACCTTTTCTTCAAGTCAAACCCGAACATTTTTGTGAGGCACAGCAATTTTTTTATAGCAACTATGCATATATTTTGCAATTAATTAACATTTCTAATCCTATAAAGTTAATCACGTGAGTCCCCCTTTACATCAGAGTCCACAGAGTTCCCTTTTTATATCTGAATCCACAGAGTTCCCTTACACTGTAAGGGGGGCCTCTGTAGACTCTCATGTAAGGAAGAACTCTGGGGACTCTGGCATAAAGAATGCTCTGGAAACCCTGATTTAAGGGGGAACACTGAGAACTCTGATGTATGGAAAGGACTCTGATGTAACGGGGAACACTGCGGCCTCTGATGTAAAGGGGAACTTTGATGTAAGGGGTGCTCTGAGAACCCTGATTTAATTTAGTGTACTCACTCTGTGTCTGTCCCCTTCTCTTTCCTGCCTCTGAGGAGTATAGGTGGGAGGAAGAGGAGCAAACCCTTCTTCTCTCCTATCAATGTGGGGGGGGGTAATTGTTAGTGCTTGCTTTGGCCAGTGTGAAAGAGAGTGTAACAGACACTGTCGGCTTAGAAAACTGCAGCCAGCAACCCTGCTGGGAAGCCATAGTCCAGTCTGAATAATGTGTCCGTGCTTCAGTCGGTCTGAAACCCGAGCGCATGATTCAAAACCCGAACTGTCTGGGTGAATCCCGGACAGGTGGCAACCCTACTCACAGGGCATCTATACCACCTGGTTAATAATTTATGATTCTTTTCTTGTATATTTGTTGAAAGACTAGATTTAAAGGTTAGACAAAATGGCTTTTTTTTAGTCTTCTGTAGTGATACTATGGCCTAATTCCCTCTCCCACTCTATAGTAAAATATGGCAGGTTAGGGAATGCATGGGACAGCAGAATATCATATATTTTAGAGATAGTGTGAGAGAACTCTTGAAGTCCATTGCATAGAGATTCAAATGGAGTTAAATACCTTTGGGGTGAGCCCTTTTCCAGCAATTTTGAATAAAAGTGCTGAAGTTGGAAGTAGTGTAGCCAATGACCTGGATAGTTACCCTCTACAGTCGCTATTATATTAAACGATTGAAGTCCCTTAGTTGTAAGTGCATGTTTAATTGGTGAAGGAGCTGAAGTCCATCGTCAAAACCTAGGGGGATCTGAAAATGGCTGTGCAAAGACACTCCGCATCCAACCTGATGGAGCTTGAGAGGTCCTGCAAAGAAGAGTGGGAGAAACTGCCCAAAAATAGGTGTACCAAGCTTGTGGCATCATACTCAAAAAGACTTGAGACTGTAATTGGTGCCAAAGGTGCTTCAACAAAGTATTGAGCAAAGGCTATGAATACTTATGTACATGTGATTTTTTTTGGTTTTTCTTTTTAATAAATTTGCAAAGACAAACTTCTTTCATGTTGTCATTATGGGGTATTGTTTGTAGAATTTTGAGGAAAATAATGAATTTAATCCATCAAAATTTGGAAAAGGTTTTGGAAAAAGTGAAGTGCTGTGAATACCTTCCAGATGCACTGTACTTACATTGTAAGAAGGAATGGTAAAGCACAACTACTGCATTGCACTGTAGAGCGGAAAGCTGAGCCTACACATACAATATGGCTGCTCCTTATGTAATTACAGTCAAAACAATATTCTTAAAATATTAATGGATAATTGACATTAATACTAACCCTTCTATTCCTCAATCTACCTATGTCTCCCTTTACTTGTTTTATCTAAGCTGGAGACCCCCTGCAGGACCTATAGCATTTGCCTTATTAGATATGACACTGATCATCTCCTGGGCCCACAGCTTGACTGATATTTTATTAAGGGCTATGAAGAATGGGTAGGGCATATGTGGTACCACACAGCCCTACCACCTCAGAAAAAGATTGAGTGCTGTCCAGCACATGCCGCTGCTCATTAGATCAACAATTCCTTTGCAAATACAGTATACCTATATAGCATAGCAAAGCACAGGGGAAAAACTGGGTGTTTAAACACCCTAACAGGTTCAATCCTAACACTCCAAAGGCAAATAAACATAAGTAACAATGGACTAGCACAACATTGAATATGTTCATATTTTTTAATTCTTGCGTGTATAAGAGAACATGTGGCATGAAAGGTAATGCTAAAATGCTAATTTGTTAATACAAACATAGTCATTTAATTCATGGCAGTGTGTGCTATATTATCCTAGTGCCTTTAGTCATGCATCTTTTCCTCTATGTGCAAGCATTAAAAATTATATTTATGATGTGCTATTCCATTGCTACTTATGTTTATAAGCTGCAGTTCATTGACAGAACCAACATAGGGTGCAGCTCAAAACTGGACCAGCATAGACCTGTAGCTCTCAAACAGGACCAGCATAGACTGCAGTTCCACAACTGGACCGGCATAGACCCGAGCTCCCAAACCCACAGCTCCACAGTACAGACCCACAGCTCCTGAACTGGATCAGCATAGAGCACAGCTTCCAAACCAGATCAGCATAGACCACAGCTCCCAAACTGGACCAGCATAGACCGCAACTCCCAAACTGGACCAGCATAGACAGCAGCAACCAAATTGGGCCAGCATAGACCACAGTTGCCAAACTGGGCCAGCATAGAGCACAGCTCCCAAACAGGATCAGAATAGACTGCGATTTCCAAACCAGACCAGCATAGACCACAACTCCCAAACCGGACCAGCATAGACCACAGCTCCCAAACCGGACCAGGATAGACCACAACTCCCAAACCGGACAAGCATAGACCACAGCTCCCAGCATAGACCACAGCTCCCAAACCGGACAAGCATAGACCACAGCTCCCAGCATAGACCACAGCTCCCAAACCGGACCAGGATAGACCACAGCTCCCAAACCAGACCAGCATAGACCACAGCTCCCAAACCAGACAAGCATAAACCACAGCTCCCAAACCAGACCAGCATAGACCACAGCTCCAGAACTGGACAATTATAGACGACAGCTTCTGTGTTGACTGCTGAGCTAACGTAATTAAAAAGTGGTATACATACCTTTTTTTTAAGGTATAGTTATACTTTAATACATAGTGATAACATTATATTATATATATATTATTTGAAGTTGATATCTTGCATACATACTGTATATCTAAAATATTAGTGAGAAGACTGAACATTCCTTGGTGGACATTTACCTGGTTGCCATGTAAAAAGTTTTTTTTTTCTTTTGGAAAGGGTTATTTGCATATTTTATCATGGTCTGTAACTCTGTAATGTTATCATTGTAAAAACAAAAAAAAGTAATGATAAAAAGCATGTATGTTCCTCGCTGAAAGCAAACTACAAAAGCCATTTAGCTTGTGTGTGACCATCTGTTATTAGTTGGCCATCTGAGCATCTTCCATCTGCCAGCCCCCAGACAGCAATGTTCATGTCACATACTACTGGCCTTCGTGTCCAATGAGTTTTTCAATATGAAAACTGTGTTTAATCAAACCATAAATTTGAATAAACAGCCACAAATATTTAAAAGTGTAGTCACATAGAAGTTGTTGTTTTGTAGTTATAGATGAATCATTTGATTGTTTTCTTTCCACAGAAAAATGTAAAACCAAAGACAGAGAGTGCTTAGGGGGACAAATGCACCGTGGAGAGTTCTGTTAGACAGCTGTTCAGCAGTTAAAAGGAAATTCATAACTTTTCCAATATAAAATATCATGGGTTGTCTTATGTGGCAAATCCACTAGAATGCATCAGCCATACTTTTTGGCCCTTGTGGATGACTTTGGCATAACAAAGGCTATCATTGGAAGAATGGAAGAAAGGAAAGGGGTGGAAGGCATTCCTGCACAATCAACAAAGGTTGTGGCTTGGGTGGCAGGGCTGCCAGGGCAGCACACAGCCACATATACAGTACATTGTTTGTTAACGTTCAGTAAAACATTCTTGAGTATAATAAAACAAAATTAGACTCCCACCCTGCTTGCTAGATCAGTCTGATTACTCCTGCACAGCGTCTCCATTTTTGCTGGTATAATGTATTGGGTACTCATAGTTCAACCAGTCTGCGTGTGTATCCCTAGGTCATCACTGCTATCAGTATAAGGTAATGGTATGACATTCAATCTTGTTAGTATGGTACTAAGATTATTTTGTTAACTGGAACAGGAGCTGGTGGCACAAGACAGTTTACTTAAGGGAGCAGGAAGTATAATTAAAGGTTAGAAAGTATGAAGGATGGAAAACTTTTCTCAAACACATTTCTAACAGGATTTTCACTTGTGAAAGTCAATTAAAATGGTTCTGAAGCCTAAACATGTACATGTTTTATCATAATGCATTCTTTGCATTAATGTGAAAAAAATGTTTAGTTAGCAGTATGCCTCCTCACTCGATCCTGCGCTGTCCCTGTCTGTAGTGGCTCTCTCCTCTCACTTCCCCATCTCACAGGTTTTGGTGAGGCAGCTGAAGCCATTGGCTCCTGCTGCTGTCAGACAAATCCTGTGACGAGGGAGCGGGGCGCAGGGCCAAGGCGGCACTGTCTGTGTCTGGATGCAGCACAGTTCAGGAATGAGCCCTCAAGTGTGCCCACATAGCAAGCAGCTTGCTATGGGGCACAACAAGAAGAGGAGGAGCCAGGAGAACCAGCCGGAGACCCAAGAAGAGGAGGTTTGGGCCGCTCTGTGCAATTCAATTCCACAGAGCAGGTTAGTATAAACGTGCTTGTTATTTTTTTTTTAAATATTGAATTCACTATCACTTTAACTCCAAAACTGAATATTCATATGGATGTTTTTTAAAAACAGCATTGCCAGCATTAATCTTATGCTCTAAATATGAAATGTTAAGAAGGAAGGAGGAGGGGTGGATGGACAGGTGAATTATAATTAAGCCTGTTAGATGAATGAGTTATTTGGATTTTGATTTGCTTTTCTTTCAAAATGTTCTCATTCTGTCTACAGACAATCCTGATGACTTCTAGACTTTGCTTCAACAGCCTCCCTATTGAGACCCCTCTCATCCCCAGGCCCCATAGCAGCCGTGTTGTGCATATTTATACAGTATATCACAAAAGTGAGTACACCCCTCACATTTTTGTAAATATTTTATTACTGTATATCTTTTCATGTGACAACACTGAAGAAATGACACTTTGCTACAATGTAAAGTAGTGAGCGTACAGCTTGTATAACAGTGTAAATTTACTGTCCCCTCAAAATAACAAGGGCTCAATAACTATTCCGACATGATAACGACCCCAAACACACCTCCAAGACGACCACTGCCTTGCTAAAGAAGCTGAGGGTAAAGGTGATGGACTGGCCAAGCATGTCTCCAGACCTAAACCCTATTGAGCATCTGTGGGGCATCCTCAATTGGAAGGTGGAGGAGCGCAAGGTCTCCAACATCCACCAGCTCCGTGATGTCATCATGGAGGAGTGGAAGAGGACTCCAATGGAAACCTGTGAAGCACTGGTGAGCTCCATGCACATGAGGGTTAAGGCAGTGCAGGAAAATAATGGTGGCCACACAAAATATTGACACTTTGGGCCCAATGTGGACATTTTCACTTTTGTTGCCAGCGGTTTAGACATTAATGGCTGTGTTGAGTTACTTTGAGGGGACAGCAAATTCACACTGTTATACAAACTGTACACTCACTACTTTATATTGTAGCAAAGTGTCATTTCTTCAGTGTTATCACATGAAAAGATAGAATAAAATATTTACAAAAATGTGAGGGGTGTACTCACTTTGTGAGATACTATGGGGTTGATTTACTAAAGGTAAATCCACTCTGCACTACAAGTGCACTGCAAGTGCACTTGAAAGTGAAATTGTAAGTGCAGTCGCTGTATATCTGAGGGGAAGATCTGAAATCAAGGTAAGCTGTGCTGATTTTATCATCCAATTATGTACAAGCAAAAATGCTGTTTTTTGTTATCCTTGCATGCCCCCCTCAGATCTACAGCGACTGCACCTCCAAGTGCACTTGTAGTGCAAAGTGGATTTGCCTTCAGTAAATAAACCCCTATACTGTATATATATATATATATATATATATATATATATATATATATGTGTGTAGCCATGTGCCCCCTTGGAGGTGACTGGTGGTTGTGGTTCACCTGCCCACTGCCCTCAATCACTTAATTTTCCATACATTCGGAGTCACGGAACAGGCCGGTGTTTTGTTGTTTTATTCAGGGGATAAACTTGGATAGGGGAAGGTATAAATGTGGGATGCCCAATGAAATAAATCACGGGACCTTCTATATACACTGCCGTATATACACTCCTTCTTCCTCCAGCACAAACACTTGTTGACCGTTACACTCCTTTCCTTCTCTCCTGTACAACGCTTGTTTCTTCACCGTTAGGCCTGAAAGACAATTTATCAGGCCTCCACGACACTCCTTCCTCACCCGCAGCTAGCACATACAGAGGCCTGCTCTTCTGCTAGCAGGACCTCCGGATCACCCATTACAGGCAAGGGCCACGGGCTCCCAGTTGGGAAGCCACAGGCCCTCAGTTGTGTAGCTAAGTACTTGGTGTTAGCCAGGCATGGATGAACTACTACTCTCAGCCCATCATTCTTGCAGGCCTCTCAGGCCTACCTTGCTGTCCAATGACACTCCTTCCCTTGACTGGCTTCTCCGACCTCCACAGACTGTCCACTGTCTCCTCCCAGCCTGCTCCAGCCTTCTCATCCAACTCCCGGGGCCTGTCACTCACCGACACCGGTGGATCCTTTGAAGAGTCCTCGATGTAGCCTTTCTGCTGCTCTCCTGCTCACTTGTGCTGCTCCAGGAACCAATTTCTCTTCCTGGCTTCACTGAGCCTCCAGACCTCAAGGTCACCCCCCTGCCAGACCGGGGGCTTCCTTCCTGGATGAGGCCTCCACAGCACCTCTGCTACATCTCTCTCTTCCACCCGACACTCTCCTTCCCCCAGCTGGGCAGATTACAGTATTTAAGGAGGCCTGCCCCCTGCCAATCCAGGATGGAAATTGGTCTGGGCTCCTTTACATACTTTAGAAAGTGACACCACCTCATCCATCCCCATTTTCCAGAGCCTTCTAGTAACAAAGGGGAGGAGTATCCAAGGGGTATTCCTTCCTGCAATCTCAAGCTCTTCCTGGGCCACTCTCCCACCCAGATCAAAACATTCAGGCCTGCACTTATTGTCAGGCCTGACTAAATTTTGCCTCTCCTAGCAAAAAAAACCCTACTACAAAAAGTGCCTATCACTATGGGGGCGCTACATATATATAGTAAACCATGTTTTACAGTTTTTAGAAGATGATTGGAAGAAGGATGAAAAGAAGGAATATGACACGTAATATATATTACTGTGTACATTTAATTTTTATTCTTCTCAGTAACCATAAACATTATAATAATACAAAGTGGCTGATAGACACAGCATGGAATTTCTATAGTGGCCTGATCATTATAAGGTTAAGTTACTGCTGGTTAGGGACATACAGTGAAGACATAAAGTAATTTCTTTCATATCACAGAAGATTATAATACTCAGGTTCGGGACACACAGTGAGAATCTTTAGATGGGTAAATTATGATTAAGCCTGTTAGATAGAAGAGTAATTCAGATTTCTATTTCCTTTTCTGTCAAAATGTTCTTATCCAGTCTGCAGACTGATAGGATAACCCACTGTACAGCAGAGTGATTAAAAAGTCATACCTTGAAATGCCACCATGTCCCCATCTTTCATCTATATTTCTAAGACCTGACCATCTTTCTAAACTCTTTTAATAACATTTTCTATTAAAACCATACACAGAGTATTTTTTTAAATTGTATGCTATATTTTATTCACATGCACTAAATATTTTTGAACATATTTAGTGCATGTCAACAGAATATAGCTAGCAGCACATATAATTTTATGTTAGAGGAATTGAAAATATGATGACTGCACTACTGGAAAACAGTAGCTAGCTAACATAAGCCATATAGGCATAGGGTGGTAAGGCCTCCAAGGGCAGTACAATGCCACCCAAAATATTCCAGGTGGCTACTCTGCCTGCCAGGTCCACTTACCTTCACTTGTCAGGGAACAGCAGTGCAGGGAACTAACATTTAAACTTTGTATTAGATATAATATTAATCATAGGGATATTTTTATGAATTCATATTTGTTAGTGATCTTGCACACAATTAGTCTAATACACTGGGGGCAGCACAATGGCTCAGTGGTTAGAACTTCTGCCTAACAGCATTGGGTCATCAATATGAATCCTGACCAGGGCACTGTGCATTGAGTTTTCTCCCTGTTCATGTGTGGGATTCCTCCCACACTCCAAAGACTTGCTGGTTGGTTTATTGACTCCAGTCTAAAAATTGTTCTAGTATAAGTTGACTAGATTTTGCAAATTAAATCCGGGGACATATTTTTTTTATACTAGTGACTTATAGTGGGACTGTGATATTGCAGCGGAGAAATCGGACACTAAGTGACACTTTTGATACTTTGTGGGAACCAGTGACACTAATACAGTGATCAGTGCTAAAAATATGCACGGTCACTGTACTAATGACACTGGCTGGGAAGGGGTTAACATCTAGGGCAATGAAAAGGGTTAAATGTGTGCCTAACCAGTTTTTTCTCACTCTGGGGGATGTGCTTTTACTAAGGGAAGGCATACATCCCTGACCCTGCTTTGCAGGAACACAGGATCAATGTCTTCCATACTGACAGAATGGTGATCTGCCTTGTTTACATAGGCAGACTGCCATTCTGCCTGTTTACAGAATGATCGGTGGGTACCGGCGAACATCGAGTCTGCCGGACCCGCTAATCAGCTCCGATACCCAGAAATGCAGGATCACGTATATATACATGATCCTGTGCAGCACAAAAGGAGCACAGAAAATGAAAAAATGCACCCCCCTAAGCAAGTAGGAGCGGCAGAGTGGGGATGTGTGATTCAGTTTTTTAAATTCTGCACTGTCTTTGAAATTGCCCAGGCCCCTGTTCATATTCAATCCAGGGCCAAAACCGGGGACAGACTTGATCAGGGGACAGTGTCCTCAGTCCAGGGACTGTCCCCACAAACCGGGGACATCTGGTCACCCTATTCTAGTATGATATTCTACTGAGCCCACCAAAGATGGCTGCCTTACATCTGTCTCAACAGCAGATAAAGAGTTTGAGTCCCAGGGAAAAAAATATTAATACAACTTTCTTTAAACACTTTTTTGTTGCAGAGCTACAAACCATAGCAGACAGTCTAGGATTTTTTTACAAGCCTATAGAAGACTGCATAAGGCATACAGGGGGCAGGATGTGTAAATGTTATCACCTTTGGAAAGGAAAAGTCTATGGATAAACCTTGCTGGAAAGATTTCATTTAAATATAACGTATATAAACTTTTTGCCATTACATTAACACATGCAATAACATACGTAGTTTATATGCTTGGGTTTAGATGCACCTTTTTTTTTTTTAAATTCCGTTTATTCAAAATTTTATAATATAATACAATAACAACACAACAAAACACAACCTGGCAAAAGCTCTCCTCCAGTCCAGGAGAGTCAATTGCAGATACAACAACAACTAGACCCCACAACCCAAAGAAGAAGGAGAAAAAAAAAAAAAAAGGAAATCGCACAATTTTATCCGCAATTAAGCCCCACCCAACCTTCAAACATGTGAAGCGCATCTTGTGCGAATATCCAGGGTGGGCCATTTATATGGATACACCTTAATAAAATGGGAATGGTTGGTGATATTAACTTCCTGTTTGTGGCACATTAGTATATGTGAGGGGGGAAACTTTTCAAGATGGGTGGTGACCATGGCGGCCATTTTGAAGTCAGCAATTTTGAATCCAACTTTTGTTTGTTCAATAGGAAGAGGGTCATGTGACACATCAAACTTATTGGGAATTTCACAAGAAAAACAATGGTGTGCTCGGTTTTAACGTAACTTAATTGAAGTTATGTCTTTAATACAAGCGAGAACACCTTCCCAAAACCGTATAATGGCTGGGCATTCCCAAAAAATGTGCAGGAAATCAGCCTCCTCCTTCGCGCATCTCCAACAGGAGGAACCCCCTGCTCCAAAAATATGGGCTATCTTGGCCGGTGTCAAATAAACCCTATGTACAAACTTGTACTGTATGAGGTAATCTCGAGAAGAAATTAACCTTGTGAAGGGTGTGTCCCACATGTCCTCCCAATCCTCATTATCTAAATCCGGGATCACTGCCTCCCATTTAGATCTACATTTACTTAGAAGCTTCGACGTTTCAGGGAACAGATATTTATAAATGGAGGATAGTGGTTTGACCAGGTCCTCATCTCGCAGCATAGTCTCCAAGTCTGATACCGCAAGAAAGGCCCCAGTCTTACCATATTGAGTTTGGTACGCGTGGCGAAGTTGTATATATCTAAAAAAGTGGGTATTAGGTAGACCATACCTTGCCTTTAGCTCCTCAAAATGCAGGAGCTGTCCATTACTTGTGATGTCTCCCAAGGCTTTAACCCCAAACTTGGTTCAGATATTAGGGTCCTCCATACTATAAAAGTGCTGGAGAGTAGGGTTTCTCCACAAAGGGGCATGGGGAGAAGCCTGAAAGGGGCCTCCGAACTCCCTCCCTTGCACCACCTGCCAGGCTCTAAGAACCACCTTCACAGGAGTTGTTAGTGGGTAGGGTGGCCTTCATCCCCGATAGATTAATAAAGCCAGGGCCTCATAGGAGTCCACTACTGCCGCCTCCAGGGCGACCGCAGCATCGTCCAGAGGTCCAGTCAGCCATCGATTGGCCATAACTAATTGCCCTGCTAAAAAATACTTGTAGAAATCTGGGGCCGCTAGTCCCCGCTCTTTCCATGGTTGTTGTAATATAGTTATTTTAATCCTGGGCACTTTCCCTTGCCAAATAAACTCTGACATCAACCCATGTAGGGATCTGAAAAGATATTTCGGGATCCACACCGGAGAATGCCTGAGAATATAGAGCAACAAAGGTAATAACTTCATTTTTATTAAATTTACCCTCCCTATCAGGGAGAGGGGCGTGTTTTTCCATGCAGCAACTTTGCGCTTCACTATGGCGAGCGCAGGTGTAAAATTCAATCTAATAAAATCCGTAACTGATTCTGAGATCACTATACCCAAGTATTTAACTTCTTTGACCACCTGAAGAGGGACATCCCCGAAAAGCAGCCGCTGTGACATCTTCCCGAGGCGGAGGATCATGGACTTACTCCAATTAACCCTCAGCCCAGAGAAGGTGGTAAACCGGTTGAAGATCCCCAAAGCATGTTGAAGAGATGCAACCGGGTCACTCAGGAACAGGACCACATCATCTGCTTAAAGTGCCGTCTTCTCCATCAGAAGTCCCACCTGGATACCCCGGACCAACCAAGAGTCACGCACAGCCCTGGCAATCGGCTCCATCATGAGGGCAAAAAGTCCCGGTGAGAGCGGGCAGCCCTGCCTCGTCCCCCGGCAGACCGAAAATGTGATAGACAACGCTCCATTTAGTTTAATAACTGCTGTAGGGTAATCATAAAGTATTTCTATCCATGCCAGGAATGTCTGGCCGAAGCCCATATATTGTAGTACCCTACGCATGTAGTTCCAATCAACCGAGTCAAAGGCCTTTTCCAGGTCCAGGAAGACCAACGCCTGGTCCTCCTCTCACTCGGAGGCCAAAGCCACATTTGTGAATACCCTATGTAAATTAATGTCTGTCGCCTTGTTGGGCATAAATCCCGTTTTATCGGGAGAGACCAATAAGTGAAGGACTTTTGTTAGTCGAGTTGCCAACATTTTGGTGAGTATTATAAGATCTACATTTAAGAGTGCTATAGGTCGGTAGGAGGCACATCTGAGAGGATCCTTCCCTGGCTTTGCCAGCAACACAACATTTGCTCCATAAAAAGAGAGCGGAAGATTTCTGTTCTCCAAGCACAAGTTGTATAACTCCAAAAGTCTAGGGACAAATTGGTCCTTATATAGCTGGTACCATTCTACAGGCAGACCATCCGGCCCCAGCGACTTCCCACGAGGAAAGGAGCCAATGGCCAAATGTATCTCTTCCTCCGTGAATGGTGCATCCAGCAGCTGCCTGTTCTCATCGGACAAGACCGGGAGATCCAGTGCCCTCAAAAAAGAGACCAGACTCCCATCCTCGTACGGCAGAACAGGGGCATACAAAGCTTCATAATACTCGGCAAAAGCTTGCATCACCTCCTCTCTAGATGTTTTAAGCTGGTCCTGCTTATCATAAACACAAGGTATTATCGTGGGCATATGCTCCTCCGCCGTAAGCAGCGCAAGAAGCCTGCCATTTTTATCCCCTGTTTCGAAGAGGCTTTCTGCCCGTGTCCTATGCTCACATTGCGACAATTCCCTAAAGTGAAGATTTAACTCCCTTCTCACCTGTCTAAGCTCTTGGAGGGACTCAGCAGAGGGAGATGCAGCGTGCAATTCGGCACAAGCTATCTCCCTCGCCTGAAGTCATCGGGTAGCATTATTTTTTAGTTTCCTAGCTGCCTTTATAGCCGAAATATATTCACCTCTCACCACCGCCTTGAAGGAATCCCACACCATCTGGCAGGATGCAGTCCCCGCATTAAGATCCCAAAAAGTTCCAATACATTTGGTGACAGTATGTTCCACTTCAGGCTCGGCCACCCAACCTGGATCCAAACGCCAGGATCGGGTGCCCGCTATTCCCGGCAGAGACAACACCACCTGCAGCGGAGAATGGTCGGAGATCCCTCCCGCCAAATACTCCACCTCTGTCACTAAAGGCAAAAGGTCAGGGCTACCAAATGCCAAGTCTATACAGGAGGAGGAGTGGAAAACATGCGATAAATATGAATACTGTTTAATACCTGGATGCTTCATCTCCAAACCTCCTGAAGACCCGCCGCCTCGGCCCAATGAGCCAACTCTAAGTTTAATGACCTAGAGGGGTTAGTTGTGTCCAAAGAATAATCTAAAACACAATTAAAACACCTTCGCAGGGAGCAGGGGAGCCAATTTATCAAGGATAGAATACAAGACTGCTGCCTGAAAAGGTGGTGGAACATAAACACTTATTAATGCTATTCTTAAGGAGAACCATTCAATAACAATACCCACATACCGCCCTTATGGGTCTGAGAATACCTGGAGTACAGTACATGAGACATTTTTATGTATTACGAGAGCCACCCCCCTAGCATACGTAGAGAAGGTGGAGTGAAAGGTACGTTGCATCCATTGCCTCTTAAGGGATATAATCGCCCCTCCCATAAGATGGGTCTCTTGAAAAAAGACCATGTTAGGGCTATGAGATTTCACATATTTCAAAACAGTTGCTCTCTTTAGCTTGGAATTCAACCCTCTAACATTCCAAGATAACAACTTCAAATAGGTAGCCATAAAAACACTCTATACATCTATGCACCTTAAAGCAGACCTTCACCTGCTTTACCTGCTTTCTGTAATATTACTCCTCCCCCTCCTTTCTCTATCTATCTATCTATCTATCTATCTATCTATCTATCTATCTATCTATCTATCTATCTATCTATCTATCTATCTATCTACCTATCTATCTATCTACAGTGACTTGAAAAAGTATTCATACCCCTTTACATTTTCCACATTTTGCCATGTTACAATCAAAAACGTAAATGTACTTTATTGGGATTTTATGTGATAGACCAACACAAAGTGGTACATAATTGTGAAGTGGAAGCAAAATGATAAATGGTTTTCAAAATTGTTTACAAATAAATATGTAAAAAGTGTGGGCTGCATTTGTATTCAGCCCCCCTGTACTCTGATACCCCTAACTAAAATCTAGTGGAACCAATTACCTTCAGAAGTCACCCAATTAGTAAATAGCGTCCACCTTTATGTAATTTAATTTCAGTATAAATACAGCTGTTCTGTGAAGCCCTCAGAGGTTTGTTAGAGAACTTTAGTGAACAAACAGCATCATGAAGGCCAAGGAAACTTTGAACATCTCCCAGAGCACTGTTCAATCCATCATCGTCCACAAAAATGGAAAGAGTATGGCACAACTGCAAACCTACCAAGACATGGCCGTCCACCTAAACTGACAGGCCGGGCAAGGAGAGCATTCACCAGAGAAGAAGCCAAGAGGCCCATGGTAAGTCTGGAGGAGCTGCAGAGATCCACAGCTCAGGTGAGAGAATCTGTCCACAGGACAACTATTAGTCGTGCACTCCACAAATCTGGCCTTTATGGAAGAGTGGCAAGAAGAAAGCCATTGTTGAAAGAAAGCCATAAAGTCCTGTTTGCAGTTTGCGAGAAGCCATGTGGGGGACACAGCAAACATGTGGAAGAAGGTGCTCTGGTCAGATGAAAGCAACATTTAACTTTTTAGCCTAAAAGCAAAAGGCTATGTGTGGTGGAAAACTAACACTGCACATCACCCTGAACACACCATCCCCACCGTGAATCGTGGTGGCAGCATCATATTGTGGGAATGCTTTTCTTCAGCAGGGACAGGGTAGCTGGTCAAAGTTGATGGGAAGATGGATGGAGCCAAATACAGGACAATCTTAAAAGAAAACCCATCTGCAAAAGACTTGAGACTGGGGCGGAGGTTCACCTTCCAGCAGGACAACGACCCTAAACATACAACCAGAGCTACAATGGAATGGTTTAGATCAAAGCATATTCATGTGTTAGAATGACCCCTAGGTTCTATAAAACTTTTGCACCCCTCCTGGCGCCGCTCCTGGCACGGGCATTTAACTCCATAGATGAGACTCCACTCCCTTCCAAAAACCTCTTGTCTGCTAATGTCTCAGTCCTCCTGAAACCGGGTAAGGACCCCTCTCAATGCGGTAGTTACCGCCCAATTTCCCTTCTAAATATAGATTTAAAACTCTTTGTGAAAGTCCTTGCCAACCACCTATCCCCCCTTCTACCCAAAATTATCCACATGGACCACGACCAAAACAATACACCTTATATCTTATGTTCAACTGCACCATCTGAAGGCTTGCCTGTTGTCCTTCGACGCTGAGAAAGCGTTTGATAGGGTAAATTGGCGCTTTCTCCGTCTCTCCATAGAACAGGTGGGTCTGGGCCAGACTTACATCTCCAAAGTGATGTCACTCTACTCTAGACCCTCTGCCTCTGTGCTGGTTAATGGTTCCTCTTCCGATCCCTTTGACATCTCCAATGGCACACGCCAGGGGTGTCCTCTCTCCCTACTTCTTTTTGTTATAGCTATCGAACACCTGGCGTGTGCCATTCGGCAGAACGGATCTATCCAGGGCATCCTTACTCCCACTTCCCACCATAAATTATCTCTTTATGTGGACGATCTCCTAGTGTATGTACAACAACCTCATACGACCCTACCTTCCCTTCTCTCCGTGTTTAGGCACTTTGGGGCCTTCAGCAAATTTAAACTGAATATGTCCAAAATGGAAGCCCTCAACCTATCCTTACCCCCCTCCGTGTTATCGCTACTCCGCTCAAACTATTCTTTCCAATGGCAATCCAAATGCATCTCATACTTAGGAGTCCATATCCCCGCCAACCTGCCCAATCTCTTCACACTAAACTACATCCCAATCCTCTCATGTATTAGGAAAGATCTAGAGGTTTGGGGGGCTCCTCTTTGCCGTAGTTTGGTTGCATCAATTCTATTAAAATGGATATTTTACCCAAATTATTGTACCTTTTTCAAACCATACCAATACCGATACCCAAACCATATTTTGCCTCTCTCCATTCACTTACTATTAAATTTATATGGCATCAAGGCCTGTCCCGAGTTAAGTAAAAATTGTTAACCCTCCCGAAGCTCCAAGGGGGTACAAGACTCCCAGATTTTGAAATCTACCATAAGGCATCCATCATAGCCCGAATACTGAAATGGTTTCCCCGGCCTATTACTAAAGCTTCTGTGATGGTCAAACAAGACTTAGCACCTGTGGATCTGAGAGCCTTGTTATGGGGCTACCAGAGTGCCTTACCCCTCTTGAACTGTTCCTCGCCCTTAACTTTAGCTGCCCTAAATTTATGGTATAGACAAGGGCTTTGTGAGTGCGGTGAGGCTGACGGAACATATCTACATGTCTGGTGGGAGTGCGAGAGAATACGTCCCTTCTGGAATCAAGTTTTTCAGGTATATAACCATTTATACGACGACTCTCTAACTCCCTCGCCTAAGATCGCTATGCTCTCTATCCTTCCTGGCTCTTTAGCATCCCAAAAGAAATGCCTCCTCCATCTCCTTTTGTCTGCAGCCAGACAAATTATCCCATTGTACTGGAAATCAACTACCACACCTCCCTTAGCCCAGTGGGTATAGAAGAAAGGTTGGCAATGGGCATTGATACTTTGGACAAATATAAGGTTTTATGGTCAATCTGGTCCTGCTTCTCCGCCTCTGACACGCTCACTAACCTCCTAGGTACATAACTGTGGGCCATAG
Organism: Glandirana rugosa; assembly: GCA_018402905.1. Taxonomy (NCBI): domain Eukaryota; kingdom Metazoa; phylum Chordata; class Amphibia; order Anura; family Ranidae; genus Glandirana; species Glandirana rugosa. The sequence continues at coordinate 149,757 of BLSH010396938.1, forward strand.
CCACTGAGTGGACTTGTGGATATATGCCACTTACCGCTTTACTTTTGTAATGTGTTTTTGTTCTCAATAAAAATATTTTCAACTTTAACATCAATGACAGCTTGAAGTCTTTTGTGGTATTTGTGGATGAGGCTCTTTATCTTCTCAGATGGTAAAGCTGCCCATTCCTATTGGCAAAAAGCCTCCAGTTCCTGGAAATTCTTGGACTGTCTTGCATGAACTGCACGTTTGAGATCTCCCCAGAGTGACTCAATGATATTGCGGTCAAGAGACTGAGATGGCCGCTCCAGAACCTTCACTTTATTCTGCTGTGGTCAATGGAAGGTCGACTTGGCCTTGTGTTTTGGATCATTGTCATGTTAGAATTAGAGTTGAGCGAACACCTGGACGTTCGGGTTCTGCGGGTCCGTCCGAACTTTGGGAAAAAGTCCGGGTTTGGCATCCGAACGTTGCCCAAACGTTATCCCGGACCCAGAACCCCATTTAAGTCAATGGGGACCCGAACTTTTAGGCACAAAAATGGCTGTAACAAAGTCCTGGCAAGTGCTAGAGGGCTGCAAAAGGAAGTCAAATGGGGTAAGAGTGGGGCAAGTGCCCTACAAAAAAATGGGGATAGGGAAAATAAATTAAAATCAAATAAACTAGGAGATGATTTTTGAACAATAATGTGTCACTTACAGCTGCAGCTAAAACCTCTCCCTTTAGAACTAGGAGATGATTTTTGAACAATAATCTGTCCCTCTACCTAGTGCAGTCAGATCGCTCAAAGCAGCAGTATGTGAAATCTCAAATTACTCCCACAATCTGATCGTTGTGTACGATCCCACAATCTGATCATTGTGTACGATCGTACCGATCGTTGTGTTAGGCAGGGTTTGATCTGCAATGTGTCACTCAAAGCAGCAGAATGTCAGATTTCAAATTACTCCAACAATCTGATCGTTGTGCACGATCGTAGCAATCGTTGTGTTAGGCATTGTTTGATCTGCAATCTGCAACTCAAAGCAGCAATATTTGAAATCTCAAATTCCTCCAACAATATGATCGTTGAGCACGATCATAGCAATCGTTGTTTTATGCAGAGTTTGATCTGCAACTCAAAGCAGCGGTATGTGAAATCTCAAATTTCTGCTATCTGTCCTCAGAGCAATAGCACAGCAGTAGTAATCTATCTCAGGATGCAGTCCCTGACGCCGTCAGCTTCCTCTCCCTACAGCTAACCCAAGAGCATGTGACTGCGGCATCAAGTGACTCCAGCTTATAAAGAGGCTGGGTCACATGATGCACTGGCCAATTAGTAGGCATGGCTGTGATGGCTTCTAAGGGCAAACCAGTGAAACGCTTGTTGATTGGCTGCCCTGCAGCTTCTCAACACGTGGAGTAAAATACCAGAACCCCGGACCCGAACCCAAATGTTTTTTGAAATGTCCGTGTTCGGGTTCGGGCCCCGGACACCCGAAAGTTCGGTACGGACCCGAACGTTACAGTCCGGGTTCGCTCAACACTAGTTAGAATGTCCAAGTACATCCCATGCGCAGCTTGCGGGCTGATGAATTCAAAAGTTCCCTTAAGAATTTTTTGATAACATACTGCATTCATCTTGCCATCAATTTTGACCAAATGTCCTGTGCCATTGCAGCTCACACACCCCCAAAACATCAGCAATCCACCTCCGTGTTTCACAGGCCTTGTTGACTCCTCTCCAAATGTAGGGTTTATGGTTGTGGCCAAAAAGCTCTATTTTGGTCTCATCACTCCAAATGACTTTGTGCCAGAAGGTTTGAAGCTTGTCTCTGTGCTGTTTGGTGTATTGTAAACAGGATACTTTGTGGGATTTTCGTAGTTATGGCTTTCTTCTGGCGACTCGACCAAATGCCTTTAAGTGCCTCCTTATTGTGTATCTTGAAACAGCCACACCACATGTTTTCAGAGAGTCCTGAAGTTATTTGTGGGTTTTTCTTTGCACCAGGAACAATTTTCCTGGCAGTTGTGGCTGAAATTTTAGTTGGTCTACCTGACTGTGGTTTGGTTTCAACAGAACCCCTCATTTTCCACTTCTTGATTAGAGTTTGAACACTTCTGATTGGCATTCTCAATTCCTTGGATATCTTTTTTATCCCTTTCCTGTTTTATACAGTTAAACTACCTTTTCCCGCAGAACCTTTGACAGTTCTTTTGCTTTCCCCATGACTCAGAATCCAGAAACGTCAGTGTAGCACTGGATGAAAGATGCAAGGGTCTGTCAGGAGTCCATTTATTCTTTGAAAAATGGCCAAGAAATCATAAATTCTGCCAGGGTATTTAAACTTATGAGCACAACTGTATATATATCCTTTTTAACCACTTCCAGCCCAGGCACTCCTCTCCTACATGTAAAAACCATACTTTTTTTTGCTAGAAAGTAATTCTGAACTCCCAAACAGTATATATATATATTTTTAGCAGAGACCCTAGGGAATAAAATGGCGTTGTTGCAATTTTTTATGTCACATGTTATTTGCGCCGCAATTTTTCCAAACACGATTTTTTGGGGGGAAAAAAACTTTCATGAATTTAAAAAAAACACTAAAGTTAGCCCAATTTTTTCATATAATGTGAAAGATGATGTTACGTCGAGTAAATAGATACCTAACATGTCCCACTTTAAAATTGCGCACACTCGTGGAATGGCGCCAACATTCTGTACTTAAAAACCTCCATAGGTGAAGCTTTAAAAATATTTACAGGCTACCAGTTTAGTGTTACAGAGGAGGTTTTGCACTAGAATTATTGCTCTCACTCTAACGTTCACGGCAATACCTCACATATGTGATTTTAACGCCGTTTACATATGTGACGCACATTTGCATTCGCTTCTGCATGTGAGCACGAGGGTACAGGGGCACTTTAAATTTTGTTTATTTTATTTTCTTATTTTTACACTTTCCCTTTAATTTTTTTTTAAGTCACTTTTATTCTTATTACAAGGGATGTAAACATCCCTTTTAATAGGAATAGGGTATGACAGGTCCTCTTTACAGAGAGATCTGGTGTCTATAAGTCCCCAAATCTCTCCTCTATGCTGGAAAGCCTGAGAGTAAAAAAAAAAAATGATCTCAGGCTTTTCAGCTAATAAAATGGCAGTGCTTACATCTGCCGGCGCCGGAAGTGACGCCATGATGTTGCCTTTGACCTCCCGGGGTCATAGAGTTGACCGGGGACCGTCTGTTCCACAGTCAGCTCTATGGTAAACCGACACTACCGGCGGATTCATTCTCCAGGCTCCCTGATCGCAGGGGCGATGATTGCAGGGAATTTCCTGGTGACGAAAAAAACATATCTGAATGATGCCTGTCTGCCTACTGAAAGTCCATGACGTCCTTAGGCGGGAAGTGGTTAATACCTTGTTTTTTAATGTAGCTGGATTTTTCTCCTAGGAACAAATGGCATACCCCAAGCCTCCTGCCATACTCACATCATACATTCCAGTAGGTTTTGGGTCAATCTACAGATCATGCATATTAATTGGCAGGTGTCAAGTGTAGGGCAACACTAGATTTGCTGGGACTGTGAGTATGTTTATTGATGACCCAGAAAAACTATTCAAGAGAGGTTTGAACAACAGTTAACACAAGGGTGATTGAGGTGATTAGTGCAGAAAAACAATTGAGTACTGTCCGTGATACTTTTCTTATTTGCCCTAATATTTGCATTTTCAGGACGTGGGGGGGGGTTGGTGACAATCAATACATATCATTTTAACTCATATTCCCAAATGTAAATAAAACAATTTACAAATGATTCACATCCATTTCACTTGACTTAAAATCAGCATAAAGTTATCTTGAACCTGTTTCATATACAGTGCCTTGAAAAAGTATTCATACCCATTGACATTTTCCACATTTTGTCATGTTACAACCAAAAATGTAAATGTATTTTATTGGGATTTTATGTGATAGACCGACACAAAGTGGCACATAATTGTGGAGTGGAAGGAAAATCATAAATGGTTTTTCAACATTTTTTACAAATATATATGTGAAAAGTGTGCCATGCATTTGTATTCAGCCCCCCTGAGTCAATACTTTGTAGAACCTCCTTTCTCTGCAATTACAGCTGCAAGTCATTTTGGGGATGTCTCTACCAGCTTTGCACATCTAGAGCAGGGGTGGCGAACACGCGGCTCTCGAGCCACACGCGGCTCCCAGCCACAATGAATGCGACTCTTTGCCTCTTATCATATGTTGCTATAGTGTGGCTCTTTGCCAAGTTTCACTCGCACACACTCGCCTAGAGCGCCGCGCCGCTCCTCCCCGCTGCAGACACTCGCCTAGAGCGCCGCACCGCTCCTCCCCGCTGCAGACACTCGCCTAGAGCGCCGCACCGCTCCTCCCCGCTGCAGACACTCGTCTGGAGCGCCGCTCCGCCCCGCTGCAGACACTCGCCTGGAGCGCCGCTCTGCCCCACTGCAGACACTCGCCTGGAGCGCCGCTCCGCCCCGCTGCAGTGTGAACCCACCCTAAGGGCCCGCGGGTTACGTCTATGCCGGGAAGTAAACATATGCATGCAGGATGGCAAAATGCAAAGCTAAACGAAAATATGAAGATGAATACAGGACATTTTTGGAAGAATGGGAAGATGCTTTCTTCTTTATTGAACGGAATGGGAAATCGCTGTGTTTATTATGCAATACTGTTTGTCTGTTTTGGCAGGTCACTGCGTGGTGCGGCTCTCTGACTCTCACAGTTTAAAATTTTGGCTCTTTGTGTCTAACTTGTTCGCCACCCCTGATCTAGAGAGTGACATTTTCGCCCATTCTTCTGTGCAAAATAGCTCAAGCTCTGTCAGATTGGATGGAGAGCGTCTGAACAGCAATGTTCAAGTCTTGCAACAGATTCTCAATTGGATTTAGGTCTAGAGTTTGACTGCGCCATTCTAACACATGAATATGCTTTGATTTAAACAATTCCCTTGTAGCTCTGGCTATACGTTTAGGGTCGTTGTCCTGCTGGAAGGTGAACCTCCGCCCCAGTCTCAAGTCTTTTGCAGACTCTAACAGGTTTTCTTCTAAGATTGCCCTGTATTTGGCTCCATCCATTTTCCCATCAATTCTGACCAGCTTCCCTGTCCCTGCTGAAGAAAAGCATCCCCACAACATAATGCTGCCACCACCATGTTTCACAGTGGGGATGGTGTGTTCAGGATGATGTGCAGTGTTAGTTTTCCGCCACACATAGCGTTTTGCTTTTAGAGTACCTTCTTCCACATGTTTGCTGTGTCCCCCACATAGCTTCTCACAAACTGCAAACTGGACTTCTTATGGCTTTCCTTCAACAATGGCTTTCTTGTTGCCACTCTTCTATAAAGGCCAGATTTGTGAAGTGCACGACTAACAGTTGTCCTGTGGACAGATTCTCCCACTTGAGCTGTGGATCTCTGCAGCTCCTCCAGAGTTACCATTGGCCTCTTTGCTACTTCTCTGATTAATGCTCTCCTTGCCTGGCCTGTCAGTTTTGGTGGACGGCCACGTCTTGGTAGGTTTCCAGCTGTGCCATACTCTTTCCATTTTTGAATGATGGATTGAGCAGTGCTCCGTGAGATGTTCAAAGCTTGGGATATTTTTATAACCTAACCCTGCTTTAAACATCTCCACAACTTTATCCCTGACCTGTCTGGTGTGTTCCTTGGTCTTCATGATGCTGTTTGTTCACTAAGGCTCTCTAAATAACCTCTGAGGGCTTCACAGAACAGCTGTATTTATACGGAGATTAAATTACACACAGGTGGACTCTATTTACTAATTAGGTGACTTCTGATGGCAATTGGTAGATTTTAGTTAGGGGTATCAGAGTAAAGGGGGCTGAGTACAAAAGCACGCCAGACTTTTTACATATAATTTGTAAACAATTTTGAAAACCATTTATCATTTTCCTTGCACTTCATAATTATGTGCCACTTTGTGTTGGTCTACCACATAACATCCCAATAAAATACATTTACGCTTTTGGTTGTAACATGACAATATGTGGAACATTTCAAGGGGTATGAATACTTTTTCAAGGCACTGTACAAAGTCATTCTATTCTTAAGAGACCATTGCGTTTTACTCAAAAATAGAAGAGTGGATATATTCTCTGTTAAGGAGTTGTAAAGGCTGAAGGTTTATTATCCTAATGTGTGTAGCAGCCTCCCCAGCACCCCCTAATTACTTACCTGAGCCACAGCTCTCTCCAGCAATATCCACAAATGTCTAAGCTGTCCATGACGCTCCTCCTGATTGGCTGAGGCACAGCAGCGGCGCCATTGACTCCCACGGCTGTCAATCAAAGTCAGTCAGCAAATCAAGGGAGAGAGGGGGTGGGGCCTAGCCAGAGATCCATGTCTGAATGGATACACGGAGCTCTGACTTAGCTTGGGTGCCCCCAAAGAGAGCTGCTGGCTGAGGGGTCACTCACCAGAGGGAGGGGCCAGGAAAGGGGCAGCAAAGAGGGACCCAAGAAGAGGAGGATCCAGACTGCTCTGTGCAAAACCAACTGCACAGAGGAGGGAAGTATAACATGTTTGTTATTTTTTTTAAAAAATGAGATTTTACAATCACTTTAAGAAAAAACGAAAATACACCAAATGATTTGTGCCATTGTGAAAGAATTCACAAAAAAACGTGTGCCAGGATGAAATAATTCTTAAATATACATTGGACCAGCAGAAGTCTTATGTTACTCTATAACAGAAGAAGAGCTGAATGATCCAGGAGTTTTATGTGCCCTTATTTTAAACATTGATGTGAAGAATAACAGTAATCTTAAAGTGAATGTAAAGGTTGTTTTTTTGTCAATAATAAAGATTTACCTCCTTTGTGCAGTGGTTTTGCACAGAGCAGCCCCAAACCTCCTCTTCTCGGTTCCTCCGCCAGCGCTCTGGGCTTCTCCTTCCTTCTAAGTGCTCCCATAGCAACCCGCTTACTATGGGGAACCTCCTGCAGGCATGCTCCTGAGCCAGTTGTGTGTGTCTGTTAACACACACAGACCTCAACTCGGTCTTGTCCCCCACTCTCTACTCACAGGATTTGATTGACAGCAGTGGGAGCCAATGGGTCCCACTACTGCCTCTTTGTCCTGTGAGGAGAGAGAATGCAGCGCTGCTGCTTTTGGGCATGGCATTGAATCGAGATCGGGCTCGGGTAAGTATTCAGGGGGGCTAAACACAGAAGGTTTTTTACCTTAATTCATTCTCTCCTGCCTTTAGAACCATTTAATCCAGGTCATCTTTAACCACTTCAATACCGGGCACTTTCTCCCCTTCCTGCCCAGACCAATTTTCATCTTTCAGTGCTGTCGTATTTTGAATGACAGTTGCGCGGTCGTGCGACGTTGTACCCAAACAAATTTTTTATCATTTTTTTTCCATAGAGCTTTCTTTTGATGGTATTTGATCACCTCTGGGGTTTTTATTTTTTGCACTACAAATAAAAAACACAAAAATTTTGAAAAAAAAAGTTTCTTTGTTTCTGTTACAAAATTTTGTAATAAATAAGTCCTTCACTGATGGGCACTGATGCGGCAGTACTGATTGGCACTGGTGAGGCGGCACTGATGAGCACTGATAGGTGGCACTGATAAGCAGCACTGATGGGCACTGATAGGCAGCACTGAAGGGCACTGATAGGTGGCACTGATGGATGGCACTGATAGGTGGTACTGGTGGGCACTCCTAGGTGGCACTGTCGGGCACTGATAGGCAGCACTGAGAGATGGCACTGGCAGGCATCACAGATGGGCATTGAGTGCCATCCCTATTGGGTATACCTGGTGGTCCTGTGTGGCATCCCTGGTGGTCCTGGTAAGCATTCCTGGTGGTCCTGGGTGGGCACATCCATGATGGTCATGGGTGGCATCCCTAGTGGTCCTGGGTGGGCATCCTCAGGGGGCTGTATTAATAATCAATCAGTGCAGACCCCCCTGTGAGGAGAGCAGCTAATTGGCTCTCCTCTACTCACGTCTAGCAGCGTGAGTACAGGAAAAGCCAATACACGGCTTTTCCTGTTTAAAGAGTGATCGACTGTGATTGGTGGTAAAGAGCCCCCGTCAGAGGCTCTTTACCACAATAGGAGTTGCGGTGTGTCAGAGTGACATACGACACCACTGATCGTCGTGCTGCACGCCCCTGCGGGCGCGTGATCGCAGGTTATCCAGCCAAACGTCATATGACTTTCGGTCAGGATAACTGAACCACCACCCGGCCGTCATTTGTCTATAGGCTGGGTGGGAAGTGGTTAAAGCTCAACTCCAACCAGAACATACTTACTCGTGCTTCCTGAGGCAAAATCTGTCTTCCTTCCCCCACCTCCAGGCCATTTACAAAGCGCAGCACGTTTCGAGCATGAACAGTAGGGAACTGGCTGTGAAGCCGTAAGGCTTCACTGCCAGTTTCCATTACAAGAAATGGAGGTGGCAGCACCCGAGAGCCAATTGAAAAATTAGCTGGGGTGAAGACACCTCCGGATCCAGGGACAGGTAAGCATCCTAATATTAAAGGTCAGTAGCTACAGTATTTGTAGCTGCTGACTTTTACTTTTTCTGGAGCTCCTCTTTAAAGAGTATTGTCTGGCATTTACCTTTAATTAGCCAAGTTTATCTAAATCTGCCAGCACATCTAAAACTATCCTCTCCCCAGACTGCTGTCTGAGGGTGTCTCCGTTGCTCCTCCAGCCAATGTGGAGACACCTTGGCCGGATCACCAGATGAAAATTAAGGGGAAAAAAGCCAAAAAAGACACCACACATTAGGATTGGTAAGCCGCAATATATTACATTTTTTAGTTTAATATCACTTTAAAAGAAACCTGTCGCATGCTTTATATCAGAACTTTTCCTTTTATTTACTCATTTTTTTATTTTGTGGCTTTCCACATAATAACTTTCAAATGTTGGCAGGAAAGTCAAGTAAAACTGCAGGGAATTAGTGAAATGCTCTTGAAAAGCTACATTTGCTGTTGTTTTCATGTTGTTCCTGATTCATGAGCTGACATGTTGCTGCACATAAATCAAATGTGGAGTTATAAAACAAGGCAGCACAAATGATCACATTCTACATTCTAACTCAATCAAAGCAATTTGTCTAATTTAAAGTCAAGTTTTGTGGTCCAAAGTTTTATCTTTGATGTCGAAAGGAGCAGGGAGGTCAGTACTATTGTCTAAAATTGTTGGATGAATACAAGTCTTGGTTTAATTCTAAGCAGATGTTTTGTTTGTAAGTTGAGATTATAATTGATATGGTGGAATTGCAGTCTATGCACTGTTCTGTCTATACTTACGTTTTCGGTGGCCCGTGTCTTCAAACTCCAGCAGTTTGCTGTTTGCTGTAGGTATTTCACACCTCCAGGTTGGTGAAAACTTACTCTATGATGTATATCCTCTTAATGGCCTGAGCGCCAATGCAGGACTGATAGGGATATTGCATATTTCATATTCCTTATTAGGGTTGGCCTCACAAATATCTAATAAAGCCTCTAATATCCTGGTTATTCTGGTTACCTTGCATGACTCATCTTATTGGACATACAAGACCTACAGTACCTTGAAAAAGTATTCATACCCCTTGAAATTTTCCATATTTTGGACCAACACAAAGTGGTACATAATTGTGAAGTGGAAAGAAAATGATAAATGGTTTTCAAATTTTTTTACAAATAAATATGTGAAAAGTGTGGCGTGCATTTATATAGCCCCCCCCCCCCGAGTCAATACTTTGTAGAACCGCCTTTCACTGCAATTACAGCTGCAAGTCTTTTTGGGAATGTCTCTACCAGCTTTGCACATCTAGAGAGTGAAAATTGTGTCCATTCTTCTTTGCAAAATAGCTCTATTCTGTCAGATTGGATGGAGAGCGTCTGTGACCAGCAATTTTCAAGTCTTGCCACAGATTCTCAATTGGATTTAGGTCTGGACTTTGACTGGGCCATTCTAACACATTGTCTAAACCAGGGATCCTCAAACTTTGGCCCTCCAGCTGTTGCGGAACTACACATCCCACGAGGCATTGTAAAACTCTGACATTCACAGACATGACTAGGCATGATGGGAATTGTAGTTCCTGAACAACTGGAGGGCCATAGTTTGAGGACCCCTGGTCTAAACCATTCCAGTGTAGCTCTGGCTGTATGTTTAGGGCCGTTGTCCTGCTGGAAGGTAAACCTCCACCCCAGTCTCAAGTCTTTTGCAGACTCCAACAGGTTTTCCTCTAAGATTGTCCTGTATTTGGCTCCATCCATCTTCCCATCAACTCTGACCAGCTTCCCTGTCACTGCTGAAGAAAAGCATCCCCACAACATGATGCTGCTACCACCATGTGTCACGGTTGGGATGGTGTGTTCAGGGTGATGTGCAGTTTTAGGTTTCTGACACATATAGAATTTTGCTTTCAGGCCAAAAAGTTACATTTGGTCTCATCTGACCAGAGCACCTTCTTCCACATGTTTGCTGTGTCCTCCTCATGGCTCTCGCAAACTGCAAATGGGACTTCTTATGGCTTTCATCAACAATGGCTTTCTTCTCGCCACTCTTCCATAAAGGCCAAATTTGTGGAGTTAATGACTAATAGTTGTCCTATGGACAGATTCTCCCATCTGAGCTGTGGATCTCTGCAGCTCTCCCAGAGCTACCATGGAAAAAGGTTTTTTTTTTTTTCAAACTGGATCAACCAACTAGTAAGCCAGAGTTACCATGGGCCTCTTGGCTGCTTCTCTGATTAATTCTCTACTTTCATGGGTCTGTCAGTTTAGGTGGACAGCCATGTTTTGGTAGGTTTGCAGTTGCGCCATACTCTTTCCATTCTCGGATGATGGAATGAACAGTGCTTTGTGAGATGTTCAAAGCTTGGGATATTTTTTTATAACTTAACCCTGCTTTAAACTTCTCCACAACTTTATCACTGACTTGTCTGGTGTGTTCCTTGGTTCCTAGGTTCTCTAATTAACCTCTAAGGGCTTCACAGAACAGCTGTATTTATACTGAGATTAAATTACACACAGGTGGACTCTTCTTACTAATTAGGTGACGTCTGAAGGCAATTGGTTCCACTAGATTTTAGTTAGGGGTATCACAGTAAAGGGGGCTGAATACAAATGCATGCCACACTTTTCACATATTTATTTGTAAAACATTTTTAAAACCATTTATCATTTTCCTTTCACTTCACAATTATGTGCTACTTTGTGTTGGTCTATCACATAAAATCCCAATAAAATACATTTAAGTTTTTGGTTGTAACATGACAAAATGTGGGAAATTTCAAGGGGTATGAATACTTTTTCAAGGTACTGTATGTACCGAACGGACCAAATGGTATGTTGGCTGTTGTATCTCGCATACTGACATGCACTACACGATCGTACGACCAAGCCGAACGTAGTGTCGTGTTATGAACGTATAAAGAGAAAGTTTTTTTTTTTTGTTTTTTTTTTTGGTTGAACTGGATGGACTTGTGTCTTTTTTCAACCTGACTAACTATGTAACTAACTATGTAACTATGTAAAAGTTCAGGTGCATGTAATTCATGTCCGGCCATTCCTGACTTCTGAGCATGCGTGTTTTGCACAATACAACTTGTTGGACCAACTTCTCTGTACACATGATACAACGGTCGTAAGACCGCTTGTTGGTACTACCAAGATTTCTAGTCTGCTCATACAACTTCTGTTGTACGACCGTCGTACTTCGGCTGTTCTAATCGCGCGTACTAACGATCGATTTCGCATACAACGGTCGTTCGTACGACCTGTTGTATACGACCGTCTAACCGTGTGTATGAGGCATTAGTCTTGTCTCCAGAGCAACATCATGCAACATGCGAAAGTCTGATCTGATTGCCTGGCCATGCCTTTATGGAGGGACCCGTGGTGGAAACAGCATCTTTAGTTAACTATTCTTGTTATATTTTCTTTATCTGTATCTGTCATTACTTTCAATAAATGTTATTGTTAAAGTTAAAGTTAAGGGTTATTTATTTATTTCATGTTACTTAGTATTCATTTATTGAAGTTATTTATTTTTTATTTATGATTTTTATATATTTGTGCATTTATTTTACATTTATTTATTCATTTATTATTATTCGTATAATAATAAATAAAATTGAATAAAATAAATAAAATAATAATAAATAACCCTAACCCCGACTCCTAATCCAAACCCTAACCTAAACTGAACTCGAACCCCTTACCCTAATGAAAAAAACATTATAAATAATATAATAATAATAATAAATGAATAATAATGACAGAAGAAATAATAGCTAATGCAAAAGCTAAAAAAAGCTGAAACACCTAGCAACAAATGATGCAACAGATAATACTTTTCTCTATTGGCTAATAAAAAAACTCCAAAACCCAAAAACGCTGCATACAAACACAAAAGCCAAAAACGCTCCAAAAAACACCGGAAAAGCGATCAAAGACACTACGCTCAGGTGTGAATGCAGTCTTACAGCTGCCTAATCACTTTTACCGTGCTGGAAAGCACTAATAGGCCCCTGATGCCTTCATAAAAAGTACCTGTCAGCAGGGGCGTTGCTAGGTCTACAAAAGATCTGGGGCTAGAGCCCATAGCAGCAAAGTAAAGTCATACACTTGAGTGGGCATACACATGTATATAATATACATGTGTGTGTGTGTGTGTATGTGTGTATATATATATATATATATATATATATATAAAAATATTGTTACATACCTGAGTGTGGATTCCCCTTACATCAGGGTCCCCAGACATACTTGCTAATTGCAGAACTGCACCCACCCGGTAAGAGACTCGGGGCTATAGCCCCAATAGCCACCCCCTAGCAACGCCCCTGCTTGTCAGCAAAATAAATACAAAAAAAATTAAAAATGTAAATAAAAAAAATGAAAAGCTCCTCTGTCCCATTGTGCACACACATAAGGTATTGCCATAAAGTAAAAAAAAATGTATATAAAATAATTTTAAAAATGTAAATTAAAAAAAATTAAAAGCACCCCTGTCCCCTTATGTACAGCCACCCAAATCACTTTTTACACTTTTACCCCTTTGCAATAGCAATAAAGCTAAATGAGAAAAAAAAATTAAAACGTGTAAAAAATGTAAATAGAATAAATACAAAAAATTTAAAAAATATAAGATTAAAAAAAAGAAAAGCACCCAGTCTCCCTGTGTACAGCCGCCCAATCTCTTTTACAGTGCTAGAAAGCACTAATAGACCTTCATAAAAAAGTACCTGTAACCTGCCCAATGCTATCACAAGGGGGTGTGTCTACCCCTTTGCAATAGCAATAAAGTTAAGTGAAAAAACTATTTAAACAAGTGTAAAAAATTTTAATAAAATAAAAATGATTTCAAAAATATAAATTAAATAATGAAAAGCATGCCTGTCCCCCTGTACACACACACGTAAATGCAAACATAAGGTATCACCATGAACCTCTGCATGAGAACAATAATTCTAAGGTCTAATTAATAATTATCTCTAAATTGATAACCTGTAAAGGCTTTTAAAGAGTCACCTATGGACAAGCTGAGGTGCTGTAGTTTGTCGCCATTGTATAGCCACTTCAGCCCCGGAAGGATTTCCCAGGTTAGAACCTGAGCACTTTTTGCGATTCGGCACTGCGTCGCTTTAACTGACAATTGCGCGGTCGTGCAACATTGTATCCAAACGAAATTTGCGTCCTTTTTTTCCCACAAATAGAGCTTTCTTTTGGTGGTATTTGAATGCCTCTGCATCATTTCTGATCACCGCTATAAACAAAAGAAAAGCGACAATTTTGCAAAAAAAACTGTTTTTCTTACTTTTTGCTAAAATACAAATCCCAAAAAAATATATAAAAAAAAACATTTTTTTCCATCAGTTTTGGCCGATTTATATTCTTCCTCATATGTTTGGTAAAAAAAATCACAATCGGCATTTATTGATTGGTTTGCGCAAAAGTGGCCGCGTTTACGGATGATGAGAATTCATTTCTGGGGATTTTATTTATTTATTTATTTTTACTAGTAATGGCGGTGATCTGCGATTTTTATCGGTACTGCTATATTGGGGCGGACATGTCAGACTATTTTGACACTTTTTTGGGACCAATGACATTTATACAGCGATCAGAAATTTAAATATCCACTGCTTACTGTATAAATGTCACTGGCATTGAAGGGGTTAACCTGCAGGGGGAGATCTAGGAGTTAACTGTGTTCCCTGGGTGTGTCCTAACTGTGGGGGGGGGCTGGGCTGTTATGGGCATAAGAGATCTAACTGATCCCAGTGACAGGGATCAGTAGATCTCCTATGCCCCCACTAACAGAGAGGGGAACCGCCGTGTTTACATCTGCGATTCCCCGTTCTTTTGCTGTGACCGCTCATCGCGGCTCGCCGGCAGACATCGGGTCCGCCCAAGCCGCGGGCACACTCCTTAGGAGTACGGCGGGCACGTGCCCCCCCAGGGGCCACCCGCAAATCGCTGCTTATTTACTCCGATTCGCGGGACGCATCCACACTGCCGCCGTGAATATACGGTAGGCAATGTGGAAGCGGATAGGCATGCTCAATTTTAAATCTTGACGTGTTTGGTATCTATTTACTCAATGCAACATAATTTTTTATATTTTATATTGTGTTTGTGTGCAATAAAGTGTATTTGGGTGCATTTTTCCCTGACAATTTGCATTTGATAAACAACTACGCAATTATTGTGTGACATAAAAAAAAAATCAACAGCCTCCATTTTATTCTCCAGGGTCTCTGTTTTCAAAAAAATACATAACACTGGGGGTTCTAAGTATTTATCTAGAAAGTAACGCTGATTTTAACATGTATGTGCAATATCTAAAAAATGTGGACAGCTATTAGTTACAGCTGGAAAGAAATCAGGGACACACCCTTTTAACAGACATTTTTCCTGGGAACAGCCCCCTAAAATCGAAGACTTTCCCCTGAAGCAGTAGATGTCTAAAGTATACATGATCTTCTATTATAGGCTGTGCTTACTTTACATGTAACCTTGGGTTACTGGGTCATTTTAAAATTGCTATAATCTGGTTTATGTTTTTAAAAAAAGTTAAACTAAACCTATCAATTTATTTGTTTCCCAAAACACGTTTTATCCACCCACGCCACACTACTCAGCCAGGAATTCTTATTTCTTGCTGCATTGTCCTGGTTCATCAAAGCATCTTCATATATCACCTCTCCGCCTTCAGCCTGCTCATTAGACAATGGGCTTAATGGATATGTGCATACACCAATGCACCATTTGCCCATGGAGATACTAATTGTATCCTCATGGAATTTTACTATGCTCCCGCAAGTTAGCTCACTGCTAAGCAGTGGGCAGCATAATAAAAATATATAATTTTCCGTAATTATTTTGATATCTGCTTTCTGTTAGCATTTTTAAATATAGATACATGTAAGAATAAAATCACATCAAGGTCAAACATCTATCATTGAAAGGGACTGTAAAACCCCCAGTATGTAAAAAGCCTCAGTGAACCATGTTTGGTGGTGGTGCATACATACACTATATTGTCAAAATATTGGGACGCCTGCCTTTACACGCACATGAACTTTAATGGCATCTGAATCTTAGTCCATAGGGTTCAATATTGAGTTGGCCCACCCTTTGCAGCTATAACAGCTTCAACTCTTCTGGGAAGGCTGTTCACAAGGTATAGGAGTGTCTATGGGAATGTTTGACCATTCTTCCAGAAGCACATTTGTGAGGTCAGGCACTGATGTTGGACGAGAAGGCCTGGCTCGCAGTCTCTGCTCTAATTCATCCCAAAGGTGTTCTATCGGGTTGAGGTGCAGGCCAGTCAAGTTCCTCCACCACAAACTCACTCATCCATGTTTTTATGGACCTTGCTTTGTGCACTGGTCCAAATCATTTGGTGGAGGGGGGATTATGGTGTGGGGTTGTTTTTCAGCAGTTGGACTTGGCCTCTTAGTTCCAGTAAAGGGAGCTCTTAAGGCGTCAGCATACCAAGACATTTTGGACAATTTCATGCTCCCAACTTTGTGGGAACAGTTTAAGGATGGCCCCTTCCTGTTCCAACATCACTGCACACCCATGCACAAAGCAAGGTCCATAAAGACATGGATGAGCGAGTTTGGGGTGGAGGAACTTGACTGGCCTGCACAGAGTCCTGACCTCAACCCTCTGGGCTGAATTAGAGCTTTGGGATTGATACAATCATTCTGTAGTGGACCTTACATGAACGTAAGGCAGAAAACCAAAATTATTTGCCTGTTCAACATGCACGGAAAACTAGAACCATGTTTATTAAACATTTGTGTATGTTCAGCTAAATCAGTCCCATGACCACAATGGCTATGCCCACCAAAGCCATGATGATGTGTCCATGCTCTTTTACATTTGCTTCAGTACATCAGCCCCAATATATCAGCATCATCATGTCCTGTCCAATGAGCAAGGCGTTGACCCAAGTAGCAGTAATGCTAAATCAGGGAGTAGAAGTATTGATCGTTCTTACTAACAGAGGCAAGTATCATGAAAATATTGTTTGAGGAAAGGGCTCCCTGGCTGGGTATGGATTTTAGACACATTTAAAGTCTGGAACTGGCAATGTAGAACCTTAAACTTTAAATTCAAATTCATAGAAATATTGCAGTTTATTTGCCATATATCATGGCTAGCATTTCATTTATTAGTTTTTCCTTTGTGTCGTGCTAACAAATAAAGTGTGTATCCTTAAATAATTCATATAAAGTACAAAAAAGAACTATATAGTTCAATCATACAACCAGCATTGATCAAACAAGCAAATTGTGATAATACATAAGTGCAATAACAAATTGATTGGTATTATACTATATAAAGTGCAAACGTGCATATAAGTGAATTAGTAAAAAGGCAAAGTTCATCAGCAGCCAGTGTTGATATTTGACTATCAAGAAAGTCTTTTGGGATGCGAAGTTAAAAGTTCCCACAGCCAGAGA
Source organism: Glandirana rugosa (assembly GCA_018402905.1). Taxonomy (NCBI): domain Eukaryota; kingdom Metazoa; phylum Chordata; class Amphibia; order Anura; family Ranidae; genus Glandirana; species Glandirana rugosa. Next base: position 166,718 of record BLSH010396938.1, read on the forward strand.
GGGGAAAATCCAGGATACTTCAAAAATGAAGAGAGAGACACCAGGACCTTGTGTTGGTTCCTTAGATCCTCCACCACCGAACACTATATGACACCTCCAGTGCAAAAGACAACAAGATAGGGTACTCTTACCAAATTTAATGGACCCACTATTTCTAGTTAAGGTCACCAGCGCAGGCAGATACAACCCTCTGCGAGGTATATGCTGTCACCGTAGTGATAGACCTCTCCTAGACTACAGGGACTTCCGGTTCCCAAAATTCACTAAGTTCTTCCAACACACAACTCACAAACTCATTAATGACATGGAAAGAGAGAAGGGATCCAAATAGTGTAATTCCACATAACCATCATTTATTAAAAGCAATGAACAGGGTACTCACAAACATCCATGTATACAGCGCATGTAAATGCAAACAGAAGCGGGCAGATTAGCAATTCACCCGTCCTTCTGGGATCACATGGGGCGTGGTGACGCCAGTTGTGATGAAACATGTAGGACAGAGCTGCGCGCTGACGTCACCACGCCCCACGTGATCCCGGAAGGACGGGTGAATTGCTAATCTGCCGGCTTCAGTTTACTTTTACATGCACTGTATACATGGATGTTTGTGAGTACTCTGTTCATTGCTTTTAATAAATGATGGTTATGCGGAATTACACTATGTGGATCCCTTCTCTCCTTCCATGTCATTAATGAGTTTGTGAGTTGTGTGTTGGAAGAACTTAGTGAATTTTGGGAACCGGAAGTCCCTGTAGTCTAGGAGAGGTCTATCACTACGGTGAGAACATATACCTTGCAGAGGGTTGTATCTGCCTGCGCTGGTGACCTTAACTAGAAATAGTGGGTCCATTAAATTTGGTAAGAGTACCCTATCTTGTTGTCTTTTCCACTGGAGGTGTCATATAGTGTTCGGTGGTGGAGGATCTAAGGAACCAACACAAGGTCCTGGTGTCTCTCTCTTCATTTTTGAAGTATCCTGGATTTCCCCCTCTCTGGCTGTGGGAACTTCACATCCCAAAAGACTTTCTTGATAGTCAAATATCAACACTGGCTGCTGATGAACTTTGCCTTTTTACTAATTCACTTATATGCACGTTTGCACTTTATATAGTATAATACTAATCAATTTGTTATTGCACTTATGTATTATCACAATTTACTTGTTTGATCAATGCTGGTTGTATGATTGAACTATATAGTTCTTTTTTGCACTTTATATGAATTATTTAAGGATATGCACTTTATTTGTTAGTGCGACACAATTGATAATTATTTGATACACTGTGTTTTTATCGCATGGTCTGTCGCAGCTTGGTGACATCATAACTCTTAGCGCGGTATGAACCTACTTTTTAACCATTCGTTTTTCCTTGCATGGCAAAATTGGTGTCCTATATATACATTTCATAAACTGTGGGTAACATTCTTATCTGATCGATTATTTCCTGCCATCAGCAATGCTCATTGCTCATAGTTTATTACTCGGATATCTTTGAGTTGATCATGATAATAATCTAGAGGACAGATCAAGATGTACTTCTTTTCTTTCCTACATTACACCAAGGAAAGCACTTTCTCAATTTGGGAGTATTGTGGCTTGATAATTCAAACACACTTCTGATTACTCATTCAACTCAGGAAATGTCCTGTGTTATGTTTGAAATAAAGTAAATTAAAATACAACTTCTAAATGCTTAAAGCAGTAATAAACCCCAAAACTGAAATGTAATACATTGCAGCTTATAAAATCATATGTGGTGGCTGCAGTGCTGATCTAGAGCCCAGGGCAAACATGCCAAACTTCACCCCACCCCCAAAATTTATGAGCATTATGTGTCAGCAAAAAATCCCCCCCACCCCAAAAAAAATCTGCATGCTTACCCCTAAGCATAAATTACCCCTCCTCCCAGTATAAATCTACCCCCCCTGCTGAAATCCCCTCTGCCAGCTCAAATCTTTGCCCCCCGTCCCACCTCCTAGCTCATCTCTCTCTCCAAATCCCCCTCCCAAAAATAAATCACCCCTCCTAGCACAAATCCTCTACCCTTCTAATTTCCCCTCCGAACACGAGCACAAATCCTCTTCCCACACTCCAAATCACGCTAATTCACCCCGAAGGTGTGCTCTTTCGGGTTGTAGGCCAGTCAAGTTCCTCCACCCCAAACCCGCTCATCCATGTCTTTTTTTGTGCACTGGTGCGCAGTCATGTTGGAACAGGAAGGGGCCATCCCCAAACTGTTCCCACAAAGTCAGGAGCATGAAATTGTCCAAAATGTCTTGGTATGCTGATGCTTTAAAAGATCCCTTTAATGAAACTAAGGGGCCAAGCCCAACCCCTGAAAAACAACCCCACATCATAAGCACCCCCCCCACCAAATGATTATGACCAATGCACAAACAAGGTCCATAAAGACATGGATGAGTGAGTTTGGGGTGGAGGAACTTGACTGGCCTGCAGTCCTGACCTCAACCCATAGAACACCTTTGGGATGAATTAGAGCAGAGATTGCAAACCATGCCTTCTCGTCCAACATCAGTGCCTGACCTCACAAATGCACTTCTGGAAGGATGATCAAACATTCCCATAGACACTCCTAAACCTTGTGGACAGCCTTCCCAGAAGAGTTGAAGCTGTTATAGCTGCAAAGGGTGGACCAACTCAATATTGAACCCTAAGTACTAAGACTGGGATGCCATTAAAGTTCATGTGCGTGTAAAGGCAGGTGTCCCAATACTTTTGACAATATTGTGTACATGCGGCGTCTCGGCCTTCACACCGAACAGCCGCCTATATGCAGCCATATGTAAACCACTTACCAGGCTGCCAGCGGTTACCAGAAGGCTAGCATAACAGCTAATCACAGCGGTCACAGGACTTGAACCCTTAAAAGGCTGAGAGGCAGTTGACGGGAAGGGGTTAACATTGTGTATATGCTCCAAAGACATGCTGGTATGTAAATTAGATCCCGTTTAAATTAGCCCTAGTATGTGTATGAATGTGAGTTAGGGACCTTAGATTGTAAGCTCACTGAGGGCAGGCTGAGCGGGGAATTTCTTTGGTTTTGTTTTCCATGCCTTGCCCTTCCATGTGCTCCATGCTGCAAAGGCCAGTTATAGGGAAGGGCAGTGGCAATTTGTTTGTACTGATGTGAATATACAATATATATGTAAAATGTTGCGTAATTGTCTGCGCATACATAAGTACCTGTACTAATAATATGAGAGAATCAAGAAAGGTTGATGATAAAGAAAAACATCAAATGATAAGTTAATTGAAAAGTAATATATCATGGTGTATCCAAAAAAACTAACCCATAGGGTAAATTATATGGATAAGTCAACCTTCAACAGTGTATACAATGCATAAAAATGGAACCAGAGCAATATTGCTACACTGATAAATGGGAATCAAAATCTTTCCCTAAGGATTTCACAGAGGATATCATTTAGATACTGAAATAATAAATATAATACATTATAAATTGCTACCACAATAATATATAATAATAACAGAGGTATCAGTACTTCTATTACTGCTCATAAAGCTCTAGGCAAACACTTACAAACAAAATGTGGAAATATTACATAAACAGCCAGAAGAGATTAAATAATGTGTATGAAAGAAAATCTCTGGAGATGAGCAAAAAACATAAGAAGAATAAAAAGGAAAAATACATTGCAAGTCATAAATCTTAGGACAGAAAAGCAAAGGATATAATAATGGAAATTGTGCAAACAGTATATGAAAATGAGGACTGGGAAGAGAAGTGTGAAGGACAAGGCAACATCAAAAACAGACATTGTGTAAACCTTTTAGGTTGAAAAGCTGAGAATTTCAGTGTTCAGGACTTCATTTTTTTCCTCCAGGTATAGCTATATTGCCTATTACTATTTTGGACTGGAGCTAATCAGTCCCACCTTCCCCTTTCCCTATTCCCCACCCTTCTGCTCCACCGAGGCTTGAGCCACCGGTGACCCACGTGTAGGCTGACAGTCCTTTTAACAATAGCTATTGGTAGACATTAATACAGATTTCCGTATGACTGCTACTCTGCACATGGAACCTATCGGCGTGCGGACGGTTTTTCACTAGTATCTCATGTGCATTGTCATTTGTTTGTCTGTTGTTTTTGTCATGTAGGTACATCTATGGTGTGGGTATGCATAGGTCAGTTGACCAATTGTATTTGGTGAAAGGGCAGGTGCTACTAATATGACTGTATCACAGTTTTAGACAATAAAAGGCTTATTTTTATACCCAGTGACACTGTCTGATAGCCTTTCATTTGGCCATCTAATTGTCTCCACCAATCTAGGTGGGTACGCTTTCTGCTTTTCATGTGCATTGTTGTTGGTCAGAGAGGCATCAACCTGGATGGTATCAGTGATCTATAGGGTAAGAGAGCCATATTGTCGAGAGATTAACCCTTAAAGTGGATGTAAACCCACCACCCACCCAATATAAACGAATACTATTAATGTATATATACATGCAAGCCTCCTGCATCTATCCCTACCTTGCAAATGTCCTTCCTGTTAGCACTAACAGCTCTGTAAAACTCTGAAATCAGAGGGTATCTGTGTTTGCTGGAGTTTGGTGGGTGGAGTTGTGATGTCACAAGCCTCCCCACCCACCTCTATACTGAGACATTGAGGAGGGAGGGAGGGAGGGGGCGTGTAAAACGTTCTCTGCTGTGTGAAGGAGATAAGCAAATTGCTTGTCACTCACAGAGCAGGGGGCGGATCGACTGTGTATTTCCCTGTTAGTCGGACTTTTTCTTCCTTAAAAAAAGATAAGCTCATTACTCACAGTTAGATTAACTCTTTGTGGCAAGACTAGGCACAGATGACATAACATGCTATACTCTACCAGGCAGGATTATTAATTACATTTTTTTTTCGGGTTTACATCCACTTTAAGTTTGTGTTTGAATATAGCTTTATTGCCCCAGCCCACCCCACTCCCTTTGTTGATGGGTGTGCTGATCTTAGAACACATTTTGTTAACCAGAGTGCAATGCAAGAAAAATGTTCCTAAAACACCTATTGCAGACTCCATGCTTTTTCTCACATAGAAAAGCTGATTATGGCCAGGTTCACACTGGAGCACGCTTCTGCTCACAGCAGGAGTCCGGTGCGTCCCCATTCACCTTTTCAGGTCCGATTTCAGCCCAAATTTTGGGTTGAATTGGGAGCTGCAACGGACCAAAAAACGCACAGGACCCATGTACAAATTTGCACCGGAGCCGCTGCGGAGATGTGTGAACCAGCTCCACAGAGAGCCGGTCACAATCTCCTGCTATTGTGAATTGAATTCGCACTAGTGTGAACCCAGCCTAAAAGTGTCACTGCTGGGAGGGGAGCTGAGCTGTGGAGAGAACAGCTTGAAATGGCTTCAATTCTTCTGCTGTGAATCTTAACCACTTCAGCCTCGGAAGGATTTCCCCCTTTATGACCAGAGAATTCGGCACTGCGTTGCTTTTGCAGACAATTGTGCAGTCCTGCTGCGTTGTACCCAAATGAAATTGTCATCCTTTTTCCCCACAAATAGAGGTTTTCTTTTGGTGGTATTTGACCACCTCCGCTATAAACAAAAAAAGAGCAACGATTTTGAAAAAAAACACTATTTTTTGCTTTTTGCTAAAATACATATCCAAAATATATATATATATATATAAAACAAATGTATTCATCAGTTTTGGCCGATATATATTCTTCCTCATATTTTTGGTAAAAAAAATGCAATCAGCGTATATTGATTGGTTTGCGCAAAAGTTGCCGCGTTTACAAACCATGAGAATTAATTTATAGGGTTTTTATTATTTTTTTTATTTTTTACTAGTAAT
>BLSH010396938.1:188766-199292 GCA_018402905.1 Glandirana rugosa
CAGGAATTGGTATCTATTTGGATGAAGAAAACTTGTAAACACTCGGGTTCCGGGGGTAGTCAATGTGAATCACAGGAAATATATAGCATAGGAGGTACTTCGATAAGGAGATTGACTCCTATGAGTAAAGATATACACATTCACCCGTGTGGACGATGTCGCTGGATAATTAAGAGTTTACACCCTATTCTAGACCTGAAGACGAAAATTTAGAAGGTTTACGCACCACGTCACTCTCTGATGAGAAATTAAGACTACAAGACCATATCCTACATCTCCAACACATGGCTGATCAGGAGGGATCTTGCCTATGTATCATCTCTGGAGTCCTATACCAGAACATCAGAATTAAAGAGTAGTCTCTCACTGCACCACGCATTTGGAAGATTTAAAAGCAGAAGTCCAGATCTTATCCCACATTTGAGAATTAATAGGTCGCTGTAGCAGGTGTGCCCACTTACACATATAGAAATGAGTATCCTCAGTTAGAGGAATAGCTTCATGGAGGATACGATATATAAAGGACACTAAGTGTAACTGATGGGGGCCTTGGGCTCACAAATGTTCAAAAGAAGTAGGTTTATCTATGGTTAAGGACATGGACAAAGAATGGAAAAAATGTCTGACTTGTAAATAAAAATAAAAGGTCTTTAGTAATGTAAATTTTTTCGCAAGGCTCATCAAAAGTATGCAACCTATGAGTGACCGGGTGTACCAAATTACAAAGTTGAAATAGGGAATCCTTCATCCACGGTAATATGCGACTGAAAGACAGGCTATCTGCTAGTATCAAATTGAAAAGTACAGTAGCAAGAGGAGGGCATGGTGAAGAGAGAGAGAACTTCTGAAGACATTTACGGCAAATTGTGTGTGAGTGAGTGAGCGAACAGCATTGGAGCAATACACATACGTCTCAATACAGGACTGTGACCATACCAGGGAACATGAATGAACTGGGTACAGGAAGCCCCATTCGATCTCTGACCACCGGTTAGGAGCCAGCAAACTAGACAAGGAGATAACAGCCCAGAGGTGGGAGGCATAATAATATTTAATAATGTCAGGGGCTCCCAATCTTCCCCTCGTTCTGAAGGAAAAGACTACCAAACTTTCAATACGGTGAACCTTCCCCTTCCAGATAAATTTAAGAAAACCTCTTTGGAGGGCTTTAAGGTGGGACATAGGCATAACCACTGGCAGAGTAATAGAGTAATCTGGGCAGTATGGATATTTTCAAAACATTGACTTTGCCCAGGAGAGACAGGGGGTAATTAGCCCATTGATGGAGGGAGTTGAAAATATCCTGGACTAAAGGGGGATAATCAGTTGAATACAGGGAGGAATAAGAGGGAGTTAGATTTATACCCAAATATTTAAGAGATTTAGAACACCATCTATAAGGATATACATGCTCAAGTTGGACTAAAAGTGATGGTGGTATATGCAATGGCAGGACCTCTGTCTTTGTCTCCGATATAGCACCAAATAAATTTAATGGAAGTGGCATCATGGGATTAGTGAGGGTTAGCAGAATATTGTCTGGATAAAGAGACCATTTTTACTCTCTCTGTCACATCAAAACTCCAAAAAATTGTGTTTGAAAGACCACTGCGCAAATACAGTGTAACATAAAATATTGCAACGACCGCCATTTTATTCTCTAGGGTCTGACCACTCACAGAGCTGGAGTCCGCGGCCCGGAAGGAACTAGGGTAAACATGGATGTGGCCTGCGGTGGGGTCAGTGTGGGCTTCGTTTTCAGGTAAGTGCCACATAACGTACTAGTATGCGATGCATACTAGCACAGTATGCTTTTACTTTGCAGGGGCAAAGGAAGGAAGTAAAACCTATCAGGGTTCACTACCTCTTTAAAGTGGTATTTTGTTGCCAGTCAAAAAAGGAGAGGCAATGGTAGGGGGTCAATCTGTTTGTGATCTTGTGTGTACACAGCCCAGAATATACTTACATCACCTACACCAGGATTATCAGCATAGGAATAATTAGAGAGTTAGTATAGTTGGGAATATGTGAGAATCTATAGAATTACAGGCTCAGGATTCACTGTTCAAAGAACATGCAGTTACCATCAAACTGAATATTTTACACAGCAGTACAGCCTGGTATACTGGAGTAAACACACTTTTAAACTTAAAATCAGTCATGTAGGCAGTATTTTCTGCATGTATTTCAAGACTAAGGCACTTATTACCAAATGACAGCAAGAGAAATTAAGCAGATGTTTAGACTACTGTGATGACATGTGATATTTACAGAGAATCATAAATGTATTAAAATTATTTTTGTCAATAATTTTATCATGTGAAAAGTAATGTTTTGCCAAAGTAAACCACCATAGGGTCAAAGAGTTTGAGAATTTGTTAGAATGTGCCAAATAGTGGAGAGTGATACCAATTACTCATCTGGATGATGTTTCTTTTATCTAGATCCATTTAAGGACAATTGTGTGTGGATGTGCACCTGCATGGTTATTGGTTAAAGAAAATGATAAGCAGGTGGGTACGTGAGGTAGGAATTACACCATCAATTTAAAGGATAAGTTCACCTTTTAAAAAAATAAATAAATGCATATTTTTTTTTTGCAGGTAAAAAAAAAAATGTGCATTTATTTTTTTGAGCCTGTAAAGCATTGCCTGTCCCTGCAGAGCTGCAAGAATCTCTGCTCCGTTGTGGTTCCTGTCCCCTAGACACACAAGCAGAAGCACTTGTGGTTCATAGGACAATTCACCAGAGGAGGGTATGGAGGAGGAGGAGTAGGAGGGGTAGAGCTCACAAATCTTGCATCATCACCAGCTGTATGGAGACACGGGGGCACAACAAGCTGTAGCACTGAGTCTTGTCTTGCATCCTTCCGAGTTGCAAGCAGAGTTACCCATTGTGCTGTAAATGAAATATATTGTCCCTGCCCATGCTTGCTGGACCACGTGTCAGCAGTAAAGAGGACTTTGCGGCTGACTGCCTTGTCCAACGATGCCACAACATTGTCTTCCATGTGATGGCCTTACGTGAAAAGAAATAGCGACTGGGAACCTGCCATTGTTGTACAGCACATTCTGAAAATTCACGGAAAGGGGCAGAATCCATCAGATGGAAAGGCAAAAGTTGTAGAGCTAGCAGTTTTGACAAGCTTGCATTTAGATGCTGGGCATGGGGTGGCAATGACTGTATTTTTTTTTTTTTGCTGCAGCAGATGGCACAGAGAAATTTGCCGACTATAGTCTACAGATTTTGGTGTGCTGCTTGCAGATGTGCTGCAAGGACCTGGGACACCCTGCTCTATACCATCATCCCTGTCAGTGGAGGCTGCTGTGGAGGTCATGAGGTATAGCAGGGGTAGAGGCAGAGGTGTCACTGGTTCACCTGGTTTCCTTCCTTGGACCACGTTTGGTAGGTTCTGGCCACTGCAGACCAGGGAAAAAAGAGCTGCAGTCTTAGAATTGCTCTGACCCAGTCCTATAACCATTATAATTTAGCCCTTGTGAAAGTGGCTCAGATCAACACATCAGCTTCAGGGACAACATGTTTTTTTTCTACCTAATATATCCCACCAACTTTCAGATACCGCAAGCATACCACCCCAGTGTGAAAGCACTCAATCTTTCACACTGGGCTGGATGGGGGGGGGGGGGTTTCAGGCGCTATAAGGGCACTATTTTTAGCACAAAAGCGCCTGAAAAATGCCCCAATGTGAAAGTGCCCTAACAGTGTGAATTTGCGGTCCCCTAAAAATAACTCAACACACAGCCATTAATGTCTAAACCGCTGGCAACAAAAGTGAGTACACCCCCAAGTCAAATTGTCCAAATTGGGCCCAATTAGCCATTTTCCCTCCCTGGTGTCATGTGATTCGTTAGTGTTACAAGGTCTCAGGTGTGAATGGGGAGCAGGTGTGTTAAATTTGGTGTTATTGCTCTCACTCTCTCATACTGGTCACTGGAAGTTCAACATGGCATCTCATGGCAAAGAACTTTCTGAGGATTTGAAAAAAAAGAATTATTGCTCTACATAAAGATGGCCTAGGCTATAAGAAGATTGCCAAGACCCTGAAACTAAGCTGCAGCATGGTGGCCAAGACCATACAGCAGTTTAACAGGACAGGTTCCACTCAGAACAGGTCTCGCAATGATCAACCAAAGAAATTGAGTGCACATGCTCAGCGTCATATCCAGAGGCTGTCTGTGGGAAATAGACATATGAGTGCTGCCAGCATTGCTGCAGAGGCTGAAGGGGTGGGAGGTCAGCCTGTCAGTGCTCAGACCATACGCCGCACACGGCATCAGATTGGTCTGCATGGCTGTCATCCCAGAAGGAAGCCTTTTCTAAAGATGATGCACAAGAAAGCCCACAAACAGTTTGCTGAAGACAAGCAGACTAAGGACATAGATTACAGTAACCATGTCAGGTGGTCTGATGAGATCAAGATAAACTTATTTGGTTCAGCTGGTGTCAAGCGTGTGTGGTGGCAACCAGTTGAGGAGTACAAAGACAAGTGTGTCTTGCCTACAGTCAAGCATGGTGGTGGGAGCCTAATGGTTTGGGGCTGCATGAGTTCTGCCGGCACTGAGGAGCTACAGTTCATTGAGGGAACTATGAATGCCAACATGTTCTGGGACATACTGAAGCAGAGCATGATCCCCTTCCTTTGGAGACTGGGCAACAGGGCAGTATTCCAACATGATAACGATCCCCAAACACACCTCCAAGATGACTACTGCCTTGCTAAAAAAGCTGAGGGTAAAGGTGATGGACTGGCCAAGCATGTCTCCAGACCTAGACCCTATTGAGCATCTGTGGGGCAACCTCAAACGGAAGGTGGAGGAGCGCAAGGTCTCTAATATCCACCAGCTCTGTGATGTTGTCATGGAGGAGTGGAAGAGGACTCCAGTGGCAACCTGTGAAGCTCTGGTGAACTCCATGCCCATGAGGGTTAAGGCAGTGCTGGAAAATAATGGTGGCCACACAAAATATTAAAAAATGGGCCCAATTTGGACATTTTCACTTAGGGGTGTACTCACTTTTGTTGCCAGCGGTTTAGACCTTAATGGCTGTGTGTTGAGTTATTTTGAGGGGACAGCAAATTTACACAGTTATACAAGCTGTACACTGCAGTGTGAATTACATGCGATCTCGATGCGATGCGATCTCAGCCATACGGATAGTATGGCTGAAATCGTATCGCATTTGGAACAAACGCAATGCGATATGAAAACTGATTTGGGAGTGTCATTAGCTTTGTATTGACACGCAGTGGATTCGCAGGGTTCCCACATCGCAGCAGTGTGAACCCGCCTTCAAGGGATGAGGTGGCAACCCTAATGACGCCCTCCTGTGCATACTTGTGGGATTTGCTGTTTACATCACGGCTCTGAAGTAGTGCCCGGTACACACAATGAGATTATCAGGCAAATGATCGTCTGTTTTTTTTCACATGCTAATCTCAGTTCGAATCGGAAGAGTTTACTTTAGTCACTAAAATTCTTGCATGACAGAATAAAAAATCGAAAGCGATGTGATGTGTTGCAGTGTATTTGTAATGCATTTTCGAACGACAGCTGTACTGATGAAACGAAAATCATACGATCGGGCATCGTGCGAGAAAATGTTTCTGGCATGTCCAATGTTGTCCGGACGGAAAACATCAGATGACCCCTCGAAATCTCTGTACTAACGATCCGATTATCGTATGATCGATTCGAAAGCGGTATGTTCCGTATGGTTTTCTGATCGTGTGTACGGGGCTTAATGATCACATGCATATGTTTACAAGCAAACCAGTTGGCTTTAGCTGTCACCCTGCCTGGCATAGAGAGAGGCAAAGATCCAGCTTACCCAGGCAGGCTACAGCTGTGACTACGCAAAACAGTGAATAAAAAAAAAATGATTCATTTTGAAAGTTTTTTGTTTTTTTTGTTTTTTTTACTAAAAACTGTTATGTGAGAAAATAGCATTAGCAATGTTCATTTTACTGTTCATAATAAAACACATCGTGAGTGTTTTTATAAACCAAATAAAAGCCTTGTACGTTCTTAAAAATACAATATAAAATGTTCCAAGGAAAGCAAATTAGTTATAGTGTTTTTTTAATTTAACCATCACATACTGACGCTGCTACATTCCTAGGATGTAGAATTCAATGACCTATGGTCATTTGAGTGTAGCACCCCCATAGTAATAGGTGCTTTTTGTACTAGATTTTTGCTAGGAGAGGCAAATTTAGTCAGGCATGACAATACGTGCAGGCCTGAATGTTTTGATTTGGGCAGGGGAGTGGCCCAGGGAGAACTGGAGATTGTATGAAAGAACACACCTTGGTTACTCCTCCCCTTTGTTTCCAGCAGGCTCTGGAAAAGGGGATGGATGAGGAGGTGTAACTTTCTAAAGAATGTTAAGGAGCCCTGACCAATTCCCAACCTGGATTGGCAGGGGGCAGGCCTCCTTAAATACTGTGATCTGGCCAGCTGGGGAGATGAGAGTGTCGGGTGGAAGAGTGGAGATGTAGCTGAAGTTGCGGAGGCCGGTGTTGGTTGTGGAGGCTGGTGTCAGTGAGTGATAGACCCTGGGAGCTGGAGAAGATAGGCTGGAGCAGGCTGGTAGGAGACAGTGGACAGTCTGTGGAAGTCAGAGGAGCCAGTCAGGGGAAGGAGTGTCACTGGATAGTGAGGTAGGCCGGAGTGGCCTGGAAGATGGTGGGCTGGGAGCAGTAGTCCATCAGAACCTGGCTAGTACAATTCTACTTAGCTACACCTTGAGGGCCCATGGCCTTACAATCTGAGGGTCCATGGCCCTTGTCTGTAACGGGGGGTCCAGAGGTCCTGCTGACACAGTGCAGGTCCCACCATGTGCTAGCTAGTGTGGAGGAAGAGGAAATGGAGGGCTGATAAATTTCCTTTCAGGCCTAATGGTGAAGAAACAAGCGTTGTGCAGAAGAGAAGGAAAAGTAGTGTAACGGTCAGAAAGTGTCACTGCTGGAGGAAGAAAGAGAATGTATACAGTTTTGTCTCATAATCTTTGATTCTTTGGGCATCCCACATTCATCCCTTTCCCTATCCAAGTTTATCCCCTCACTAAAACAAAAAAACAAAGTACCTGTCTGTTCCGTTACTCCGGATGCATGGAAAATTGTGTGATTGAGGGCAGAGAGACAGATGAACCACATCTACCAGCCACCCCTAAGGGGGGTTGGCTACATGATATTTAAGTTATTATACAAATAGTTAAAAAATGAGACACTGTAAGCTGTCTGCTTTATAAAAATGTTTTTTTTTTTTTTTCCACCTCAGTCTTTCGCCAGATCTATTATGATCATTCTGGTTTATCATTCCAGTTTCTGGCTACTTCACATCATTGTGGAATAATATTATTTTTATTCATACAAAATGCCACGATTATATATTTTTGTTATCAATACTTCTTACTCCCTCTACCCTCGTCCCACTACCGCCCCATTTGTTATTCCTTTTATTGATCAGTCCTAGCTTACAAATTGGGACTGTGGTTGAGGGGTTCCATTCACACTTCCATTCATCCTTCATCTTCCATCCTAATACCTGACTAGGTACTCCTTTTGCTTATGTGCTCCTGTAAGTTTTATTATCTGCCACTGTTCCTTCTACTACCTTCCCTTTGTCCATGGTTCCCATCTTTTACTTTGCATTTCGCGGCTTCCTCTTTTTTTATATATATATTTCTCGTTTTCTATTGTTTTATCCACCTCCTTGACCCAGTCTTCTATCTGGGGAGGGGTTTCTGCTACCCAGTTTCTTGCTATTAATTTCCATGCGGCGAACAGGCATCTGATTATTGGTATTTGTTTTTTAAATGGCATCTTGTTTTTTTCTATAAGGCCCATTACACACAACTCTGCTGTTACCCCAAGCTCGGTCTCAAATGTTTCATTTATTATTGCCATGATATCTGTCCAGTATCTGTGAAGCTTTGGGCATCTCCACATCATGTGTATTAGGCTACCGTCTTCCTCACCACATCTGGGGCACTTGGAGTCTGGTCTGATCCCGAGCTTGAACAGCCTCAGCGGTGTGTAATAGGCCCTATGTATTAGCATTAGGTGTGAGACTCTCTGAGGCGGGGACATGGATACCACTGGGCATAACTCGAGTATTCTCCCCCATTGTTCTTCCGTTAGTCCACCCACGTCTCTGTCCCATTTTTCCCTACATGCCAGTTCCTTGATGCCGTTCCTTACTGCTCCGCTCATCTCTCTGTACATTTCTGAGATGATTCCTTTTGCTGTGTTTTTATTTATTAGTTTTGCCAGTTTGTTTAGTTCACACCATCCTATCGTCTCGTTTTTAAACTGCCTCTCCAATGCGTGTTTTAGCTGTAGGTATGTGTAGAAGGACTTGTTTGTTATCCCATATTCTGCTCGTATGTTTGCGAATTTTTTTAAATTTCCCTCACTATATAGTTGGGTAAGCCGTACCACCCCTTGTTTTTCCCATTCCTTGTTCCGTTCTACTTTTACTATTTCTTGTAGGTTGTTATTATCACATATTGGAGAGTATATTGTGAACCCACGGTATTCTAAGGCTTTCTTTAGTTCTTCCCATACCTTGGTAATTAATTTGCGGGTGGGGATCTCCTGTTTGTGCTTCCCTGCCTCTAATAGCTCTATTCCTGTCTTGTATTTGCTTTCATTCTTCATTAGTTTCATATTCATGTCCCCCCCTTCTGCCGTGTTACATCCCCTTAGGTGAACCGCTTGTGTCGCCAGGAAGTAACTCCATGGGTGCGGTACCGCTAACCCCCCTCTCTCTCTGGGGCGTTGCAGCGCCCGCAATCCGATCCGGGTCTGTCTCCCCTTCCATATTAGTTCTCTGAACACTATTTCCACTTTTTGGAACCACCCCTTCGCTATCCATACTGGTGTGTTCTGTAAAGCATAGTTCAGTTGGGGAAGCCAAATCATTTTTATTAGGTTGCACCGACCAGCCACCGACAGTGGGAGTCGTCTCCACACCCGGCTTTTCTCTTTAAATTTCTTTATTAGCTCCTCAAGGTTATCTTTTATATAGTGGTTGGGATTTTTAGTGATATTTACCCCTAGGTATTTAATTTTCTCTGTCCATTGTATATTTGCTATTTTATTTATTTCTTTGGGGCTCACATTATCAATTGGCATTAGGAATGATTTTCCCCAGTTTATTTGTAATCCAGAGATCTTCCCGAATCTTTCTGTCAGGTTCAAGACCGCTTCTAGGGTAGTCTGCGTGTCATTTAGAAACAGTAATAGGTCATCGGCGTATAGCGCTATTTTTTCCTCTCCTGTTTGCCTATGAAACCCCTTTATGTCTCTAGAGGACCTAATGGCTATTGCCAACGGTTCTATTACCAAGGCAAACAGCATCGGTGACAGTGGGCACCCCTGTCTGGTTCCCCGTGTCAGATGAAACTGTTCTGATATTTGATTATTTGTTTTTACCCTTGCTTTTGGGCTTGTATACAGCATTTTCACCCATCCCGAAAACTCAGGGCCTATGCCGAATCTATCCAGCACCTGCCATAAGTACTGCCACTCTACTGTGTCGAAGGCCTTATTCATATCCAGTGCCAAAACTGCTCTGGAACATGCGTTCAGGGTTGGTATTTGCATATTTAAATATGCCCTTCTGATGTTGGTATACGTGGCACATCCTGGCATAAAGCCTGATTGGTCCGGGTGGATATATTTGGCAATTATTTTATTTAGTCTTGCTGCCAAGACACCGGCTAGAATTTTAGCATCTACCCCCAGCAGTGAGATTGGTCTAAATGATGTCAAGCACTGTTGGTCTCTTCCCTCCTTTGGGATGACTATTATTGTTGATTCCTGCATTGATTCTGGTAATCCACCCTCCTCGTTTGCCTTTTTGAGTGTTTCCAGCAGCGTCGGGACCAGAATCTCCCCGTATTTTTTATAAACTTCGGTTGGGAGCCCGTCTGGTCCCGGGGCTTTCTGGTTTGGAATTTTTTTGATTACTTCCCACAGTTCGTGTTCAGACAATGGGTCCTCCAAGCTCTCCCTGTCTTCTGCCGTTAGCTGCGGTATTTCCACCCCCTGTAGGAAACTCCATATCTCCCGCTCTTGGTTCTGTGACTGTGTATTATATAGGTTCTCGTAGAATCTCTTAAATTCCCTATTTAGTGCTTGACCTTGTGTTATTATTCTGCCTCCTTCTGTCTTTATCGCTGTTATGCTATTTGCCTGTTTATTGCTTTTCACCAGTGTTGCTAGTAAATGACCTACGCTTTCCCCCTCTGCAAAGAATTCTTTTTGTCTAAGCCTTCGCCTTGCTTCTGCTTTTTCTATCTGGAGCTGACAGTATTTCTCTTGTTCCTTAACCCATATTTGTCGTTTTTCTTCTGTTGGGTTTTGTATATAGTTTTTTTCCGCTTCTATTGAGCGGTTCATTACTATTTTTTCGCGGTCTCTCATCTGCTTTTTAATTCTGGCCTTTTCCTGTATCATAATTGTTGTCTTCGCCTTTTTTTGATATATGTTTTGGGTTGTC
>BLSH010396938.1:212234-222466 GCA_018402905.1 Glandirana rugosa
GATGGATGGATGGATGGGGGAGAACGGATGGATGGATGGTTGAGCACGGCTGGGTAGGTGAGCATGGATGGATGGATGGATGAGCACGGCTGGGTGGATGAGCATGCATGGCTGGATGGGTGAGCATGGATGGATGGGTGAGCATGGATGGGTGAGCATGGATGGATGGTTGAGCATGGATGGATGGATGGATGGGTGGGTGGGTGAGGATGGGTGGGGGGTGGATGGCTGGGTGGGTGGTGGGTGGCTGATGATGGCTGGGTGGGTGGCTGGGGGGTGGTAGGTGGGTTGTAAGTGGTTGATGGGGGGTGTTTTATGTCACTAGGCAGCGCTGTGGGCATTGCATATCGCCCACAGCGCTGCAGCACCTCCTCTCTCCCCCCTCTCTCCTCTCACACTGCACCGATCGGTGCGGAGAGGAGAGAGAAGCCGGCGCTTCCGCCGGCTTGTTTACATGCGGCCATTCACCGCGATCCGTGATCAGTCGGGTCCCCCGGACCCGACGGTAACGGATGTTCCCGTGTGCGCGCCCCAGGGGGCACGCGGGAAGCGCGGTTCTGGGAGGACGTCAATAGACGTCCTCCCAGAATTAAGCAACCGCCCTGTAGACGTCATTTGTCTATAGGGCGGTTGTTAAGTGGTTAATGTGGAGAAATGTAAGGTAATGCACTTAGGGGAAAGGCACATAAATGCAATCTACTTACTAGGGGGAGAACCGCTGGGGGAATCAATGATGGAGAAAGATCTGGGGGTCCTAGTAGATGACAGACTGAGCAATAGCATGCAATGTCAAGCTACAGCTACCAAAGCAGGCAGAATATTAGCATGCATAAAAAAGGAGATATACTACAGGGATAAAACGATAATCCTACCAGTTTATAAAACCCTGGTTAGGCCCCATTTGGAGTATTCTGTCCAGTTCTGGTCACCAGTCCTCAGAAGGGATGTGCTGGAGCTGGAGAGAGTCCAAAGAAGGGCAACAAAATTAATAAGGGGCCTGGACAACCTCAATTACGAGGAACTGTGATGAACGTGGGTATCAGATCACTGCCCTCCTCACCGACGGGTGACCAAAGACCCCCCTGATCTAACACTGCGCTTGTCACTATGCAACAATGCCACTCTCAGCTGCTTTCAGCACAAAGATTTCCCAGTTTGGGGGACCACCGTCTAAATGCCAGCAGCCTGAGAGCGATTGTTACTGGGCTAATTCAAACAATTAACCCTTTCTCTGCCACCACCTCTGGATGCCGGCCAGAAGATACGGATTTTAGCAATACCAATATGATTTTAGAATAACCACCTGTAACACACACTGTCACCACAGACAGGGCTATTCAGATGAATTATTTTACAAAGAGTAGCGCTCTTCAAAGGAACAGATTCGTGATAGTTGCATTAAGAGCTTTAGAGACAAGAGGGACACTTTTCAGAATGAGGTTTAATATTGAAAAGGTCCAGTTTTAGGTGCAGTAAAATATTTACAGAAAAATAAAAAGAATGTTACAAAGCAATGAGACATAAAATACAGCAGCAAAGAAAACAGAATGGAAGTACTTGCTTTTGAAATGTCCGTGACCAATCAGTGGTTCGGAAGATGATTCCCTGGTTCTCTGATGTTGGATCGTTGATGGAAAATGAGAACTGGAAGTTGGTCTTAGCAGTCCCTTTTTCTCTGGGTGACAAGGGGTGGGGCTGTATGCCCCTGACCACTCACATGGGAGAGGCGGATTCGTAGGCTGTCCAGGGCGGCCGTGAAATACAATCTTCCCTAATTTACAATTTCTGTATGAAAATCATATCTTGGGATTGGGCCGCCGGGCAAACCTCACATTAAGGAAATCAATCTTAGCATACACAAGGTTCTGACATGTTCTGGGACCCTGGGCAGGGAATACACTAGCATTGATTTCCCGTTTGACCAAAGTCTTTGAAGTTTATACTCGATCTACCCGGTATAAAATTCTGCATTCAAATATGTACGTGTTATTGATATGTCATGTTCCTAACTGAAGTTATGAACAGTGTGTATGTTTTGGTAAGTTTTAGGCAAAGGTGGGGGGTCATTCCGGGGCCAGAGTTGCCTGTGTGATTTACGATGCTCGTACATCCTGAGCTCCTTTTGATGTCTGCCAGCTACGTTTTTATGGCCGCTAATATAAACACAAGGCATTAATGAACATCCTGCTCTGCTTAGGAAAACAATTTCCAAATGGCCTTCTAGAATTTCCACACAAAACAGGGAGGAGGGGGTGTGAGAGAGATTGTCAGTTTAAAATTGTAATGGGGTTCTCTTAAACAAAATGGAGTTAGCCCTTTGTGTGTCTTGTGCGTGATATCATTACTTCGGGTGTGTCTCACACGGGATATCATCACAGGAATGACTACAAGCACTAAATGTATTCTCGCTGGAGACATGATAGCGATATACAAATATCTCAATGGTGATCCCAGCGTAGGAAAAAAACTATTCAGTCTCAGGGAATGTAAGAGGACACGGGGCCACACAATGAGACTGGAGGAGAAGCAGTTTAACCTTAAACTGTACAGGGGAGGTTTCACTGTCAGCTCAATAAGGATCTGATGGTAAAAATTGGTGGTGGCAGCAGGGAGTATGGATATTTTTAAAATACTCTTGGATGTGCATCTTAAAGAACACAACATACAGGGATATGGTAAATGATTATAGACACTGACACACATACACCTACACAGGTTGAACTGGATGGACTATTGTCTTTATTCAACCTTACCTACTATGTAACCGAAGGAGTTTTTCAGGCAGTGGACTGGTCTATTGGAAATCAAGGAGGAGACGAGATTTATCTGGGTTGGAGTGTGCTGAGCTTGCTGTTCATTGCATTGTGGTGCGCAGGCACTTTATCCGGTGAAGGATATGCACTACGCATGAAGAGTGAAGACACGGGGTGTTTTAATATTTTTTCACGTTAATTTTTCACGTTATTATTTTTCACTTAATTTTTTAATTACTTAGAAATAATAAGACACATTTATATGTAATTGTTGGATACTTATATTATCTTTTTTGGGGGGGACTTGGGAATTGTTCATATGTTGATTTGTGTTACACTATACTGCATTCATTTTCGGTTAATATTTTGGTGGTGTGAAAACACTGTACAGTGTCTGGTTGTGCAACACACAGTTGGTCTACATTTAATATTTAAGATTTTGTGCTGATTGTATTTATTCTTATTTTATAAGCAAAACACTGATAACCAGGAACCTGTCAGAAAGAACAATCGTAAATGACTATATGAAGATCATAAAATCTATTACCACAATGCCTTTTAATCCAAGCTTGCTAATGGCAGGTCATAAAATGCTTGTCTGGTATGTAATTTCACAATACACATCTGCAGTCTAGGTTTTGAATTACACAGAGTTAAGTTTCATACAATTTTCTTAACTCTGGCAATATTTGAGATATCATTAAAAAACATGTCTACACTACTGCAGACAATAATGCTCATTTCACCCAGCTGCTGTTAGAAGTCACAGAGCCCCATACAGCCTACCTAACAGCCCCCCACCCCAAAAAAATGCCATGGCTATGATGTTATACTTTGCAGCCATGGCAGACATTATACCCTCCTTGAACCAGACTCATTCAAGTAAATAACACTGCTCTGCAAGCGTCCCGGAACCGCGTGCAAAGCACACAGTTGGGGTGAGTTGGAGCAGGATTAATGCAGGAAGTGAGGAAGCAATATGCCTCCTTACTGCCTGTCAAATGCTCTCTGAAGAGCAATCCAAATGCTAAATGCTCTTCAAAAAACAAAGCACATGTGAACAAGCTCTTATTTCTTTTACATTATTTTTTAGAATTGTATTATTTTTTTTATTTTTTTACTTTTTTTTAGAATTTTATTTTTTATTTAATTATTTACATTTTTAACTGTCATGTTAAGGGGCTTTGGTGAAATATCAGGGGTCTAAACAGACTTTTGATATAAAGAAAGGGACTAAGGACAGAGACTCCCCAGTCCCTTTCTCTACAGCCTCAGCTGCACTGGACAGTGAATGAATGGGGAGTGCTCTGTGCTGAGCAGTTCCTGTTCATTCACAAACTGGAGCATTGTAAATTGTATTGGTGCACACAGAATCTGGTGAAGCTGTGCATAGTAACCAATCAGCTTCTAACTTCAGCTTGTTCAATTAAAGCGGAGTTCCACCCAAAAGTGGAAGCTCTGCTTATCTGCCTCTACCTTTTTGACAGGTACCCGTCACCCACTTCCGGGAGACTGTGCCTCAGCCTTCCTCCACCGCCGGGCCAGTTAGAAAGCACAGCTTGCTTCGCACATGCATAGTAGGGAACCAGCTGTGAAGCCAAAAAGGCTTCACTGCCGGTTTCCCTTACCATGAATGGTGGCAGTAGCACCCGAGGGCCGATCGGAAAATCGGCTGGGGTGCAGACATTGCGGGATCAATGGCCAGGTAAGTGTCCTAATATTAAAAGTCAGCAGCTACAGTATTTTTTGGTGAGGGGGCGGAAATCCTCTTTAAGCTGTGGCAATAAAGGTCTGGGGGGAGGGTCTGCTGAAAATATCATATATGTTTTAGCACTCCCCCCCCCTCAACTCTTTTGCTGCTACTGACACAGAAACTATGTTGGTGACTTTGGGGGGTTTTACACATACACAGTGTCAGAAGTATACAGCCCAGCATCACCAGATAGTGGTATACAGTGTCACCAGATAGGAGTATACAGCATCACCAGATAGGAGTATACAGCATCACCAGATAGAAGTATATACAGCATCAGCAGATAGGAGTATACAGCTTCACAGATAGGGATATATACAGCATCAGCAGGTAGGAGTATACAGCTTCACAGATAGGGATATACAGCATCAGCAAGTAGGAGTATACAACATCCAGGGCTGGTGCAAGGATTTTTGACACCCTAGACAAAACCTCATTTTGCCGCCCCCCTTGACCCCACACCCTTTTCCCTGCCCAGCCTGATCAGCGCCCATCAAATGTCACCTTACCAACCTTGGTGCATCCTGAACAGCGCCCTCTTCGTTGGGGTGGGGGGCGGCTATGGTGCTGGCCAGTGACTGTAGTGACATGCATAATGCACAGCAGCTTTCGGGGGGGGGGGCTGGTTTGCTGCCAGCGGTGACTCTCCTCTCCACTTCTCTACTTCACTGACACGATGGAGGCAGAGGGGCCTCTGGGGGGGCTGCTCCTCTTCAATTCTCAACCGCACTGATGACATGATCGAGGCAGAGCAGCCAGTGACAGATCAACAGTGGCCAGGAGCCCTAGGCAGCAGTGCGCCCTAGGCGGCTGCCTCCTCTGCCTAGTGGTAGAGCCGACCCTTTTTTTTTTTAATCTTTATTTATGAACGAAATGTGACAATGTATATATCATATAATCATTTCATAAACACATAGCACATACGCTGCATATATAATCTGAGGAAAATATGCTTATTAAAGAGTTACCATTTGCCAATAAAAAAAAATATGTCCCCTGATTTCATTTTAAAAATTTGGTCAGCCTATGGTTCTCATCAGGTGCTTAAAAATACTCTGACTTTTCTGTAATTCATGTGGCTGGCCACATGAATAGAGGCTGGCCGCATGAATAGGGGGTGGCAGCATTGGCCATGGATAGATTCATGCTATGCATGAATCTATCCATTAGCATAAGGGGGTGATGGGGATAGAGGGGGACCGATGCCACCAGGTGGCGATAAGGGAGATCAATGAACATTCGACATACAGCTGACTCTGGAGCAAGTGTGTGGAGACAGAAAGTAACTGAAAGTGGCTGGATGAGATATGTAGCACTGAGATACAGGAAATCAGGATACACAGGAGCAGGGATCACGGACTAGCTGAAGATCATGCAGCAGCCATTTGTCATTACTCCTTCATTTATATAGGGCATTTGTCGCCAGATCTGGAATTAGATGCATGCTTACATTCTCCTGCATGTGCAGTTGTCTGCCAGTGTGCCTGCCAATGTTTTTCGCAAATGAGCGCACCCACGTCTGATACTGGCAAAAGTTCCCAGCCTGTGTATTGGCACGTGGGCAAGTCAGGATGACAGGATGGTCATCACATCCTCCATGTTTCCCTCCTCGTTGGGCATCAAGCAAGGGTCACATGAGAGGTCTACCCCGGGGTGGGTTCTTTGGGGCTATACTAGGCACCTGTAACTGGATCACTCTGCTCTACACATGGGGTACCACTACTTTTGTGCCATTTCCACCAATGCCCTGCAACAAGGCTGAGGCTGCTGTGGGGGAATACCCAACCTTACGGCAGGCCTCTCCTTTTAGAGATGAAAGTATCATGTGTACACTTGCATTGTGACTGCTCCCTGATCAACTCTCGGGTCCCCGTGACAATGTGCACTGTCTCTGTAATTTGCATTTAGGAGGAACATGCTGAGCCCTATCCACGTCCATCCGTCCTCGCTACCTCACTCCCAGTAACGGTATGGGGTCCCGCTGTGCACATATCGTGGACTACATGCATGTACTTCTCTTCACTTAACTCTTCCGTACCTGGGCACAGGCTGGGGACCTCTGCGACGAGAGTCCTCTGCTATATAAAACAGGCCACTTATGGAGAGAGTGACGACAACAACTCCTTCCTGCAAGAGGCTATCTCAGGCACATGCTTAATGACGGGCTGCTTGATAGACCTCTAGGTAACCACTTGCATCTTCACACTGTATCAACTTTTGTAATGATGTCTTCATACCCCAAAGTTGGATTTGTATATGGGAATGGCGCTGTCTCGTTAATCAATATACCAGTGTGTGTTTATAAAGTGCAAAAAAGCAATAATTGTACGTGAAAAATGCTCAAATAAATACCACAAAACCTCTAAAAATGTTTTTGAGTGAATAAAAATTGTGAAAAAGATTTGTGGGAAAATGTGTAAAAAACATATATATGTATAAAACTGTCTATATAAAGTTTATCTGCAGAAATATAGACCGTAAAGGTGTAGTCCGTAAACCAATCCGTGAATAGTCCGTAATCCGTAAGAATTTGTGATGAATAAGTGAAAAATTATAAATAAAAAAATATCTAAAAAAGTTTTTTTAAATAAGTCCCATAGTTCAAACACTAGTAAAGAAATTTAAAATGAATAAACCGGATTCAAAAATATCATTATTAAAAAGCTTTTTTTTAAAAATCATTTTCAAAAAAATAGAGTAAAGCACTCCTCTAACAACAATATTAAGTGACTGACCTGGTCCTATAATTTATATATATATGTTTTATTTGTATATTTTTTTTTTTATATTTTCATGAACCCCACATCCTCTTTCTGAATATATAAGCTGATCGTATTTTATATATTTCATTGAGTTTTATATAAGATTCATCTTGTGATTTTATATATACTTGTATTTCGTATATTTTTTATATATATACATATATTTCGTATTTTTATATATATATATTTTTATGGACCTCACATCGTCTTTTTGAAGATATAAGTTTGCGAATTTTATTTAATTCATTGAGTCTTATATAGGATTTCTTTTTGCGGTTTTAACATATCTAATTTATAACAAAGTTCCTGGCATATGCAAATATCGCATTTATATTACACAAATATCGCCCCCTCTTGTAAGAAAATATATTTTTTGAAAATGATTTTTAAAAAAAAAGCTTTTTAATAATGATATTTTTGAATCCGGTTTATTCATTTTAAATTTCTTTACTAGTGTTTGAACTATGGGACTTATTTAAAAAAACTTTTTTAGAAATGGTTCTTTCTGTTTTAAAAAATAGTGTACAGCAACCTTCTCGTCCACATCATTTTTCTCAAATGCATATTATGACTAACGAGAAAGCAATGGGATACTTCGAGAAATAGATACAAACTTAAAGTGTGATATTTTGTGATGGGGAAGGTGTAACCCCTTCTTGCTATCTAAATAACATCCGATACATATCTGCCAAAATAGAACAACAATAACACAGTTTGAAATGCAGTTCGTATACTCTTCTCGTAAATGTTACTGCCCGCCCAACTGAATAATCCGAATTACATGATTGGTTTCAGAGTATTGTCCCGCCTCTCTGGGCTATTATATAGAGTTAAATCTTCTTCACGGCCACAGCCTCAGATGACGTCAGGTATGACGAAACGCGTAAGTCGTGGCCTAACTTACGTGATTGTTTGATTCCTTTGGTGAGCTGACACAGCAGAACGAACGCTCAGGGGATAGCAGGAAGGGATCCACACCTTTCTCAAGCAGGCAGAGCCTGCAAACCCCGCACTGTTCAGCGCAGGACTGCTGTTGTGGCTAACATTCCATTTTAATTTTTTAATTTTTTGTTATTGTTGCTAATAAATAAACCCCAAAAATTTTTTAAACGTACTACACTATTGGAGGACCTCTTTCTTGATTATTTTTTTCTGGATAAATACTGGTGGAACGCGGGATGGCGCCATAGTGGACACTGGAAAAAAGACAGAGTGCGACCTGCTGAAGGAGACCTGGACCCAAGGAGAAAGACCCCATTTTACCACAGGCGTGATACCCCTGCAGGGGTGTGGAATCTTTGGTAAGTGCGGGCACATGAGGGGAGCACAATTCACTTCTTTGTAGTGGATACAGCATCTTGGCACAAAAAGTCACCTTTCCCATGAATGTTGTTATATCAACGGTTGGAGTATAAAATTGGTCTGAAGCTTCTACAAACTCATCAATTTTATCAGATTCCGTGGAGTTTTTATTTATAATTTTTCACTTATTCATCACAAATTCTTACGGATTACGGACTATTCACGGATTGGTTTACGGACTACACCTTTACGGTCTATATTTCTGCAGATAAACTTTATATAGACAGTTTTATATATATATGTTTTTTACACATTTTCCCACAAAATTTTTTTCACAATTTTTATTCACTCAAAAACATTTTTAGAGGTTTTGTGGTATTTATTTGAGCATTTTTCGCGTACAATTATTGCTTTTTTGCACTTTATAAACACACACTGGTATATTGATTAACGAGACAGCGCCATTCCCATATACAAATCTATCTTTATTACTTACCCTGCTCATCAGGGGAAGGCTTGGAGGGCAGCAGTCTCAAAGTTTATTTTTTCTAGTTTATGCTACTTATCCCAGCGCAGGAACCCCCCATTTTAGTTATTTTTTCATACCCCAAAGTACCTTAGTGACCTGAACTGTGGAAAGGTGTCGGTTACTTGCATTACACCCCTTTAGTAACTTCAGATGGGGCAGGAAGAAGGTTTCAAAGCTTTACTTAGAAAAGTGCAAAATTAACATGTCAAAGTCTAACATGCAAGAACAAGATTTTCCTACATCCCTATTCCTAACTCAGGCTATGTGCTGCCCTGGTATACCTGCAAAGGTAGAGTCCATGTACAGAAAGGAGTCCATCAGTGGCATTTCCCAGAAGCTGATATCTTCAGGGATGAGCCCCAGGTACAAAGGACCTGCAAGTACCAATGGCAATAGTAGACGACATTCTAGTACTCCTCCCGGATGCGGCTTTCTGATCTTCTCCCTCACAGGGTTCTCTTGCAGGCTCTCGGCTAGCACCCACCACTCTCTCTACTTTTTCTCTTCTCCCCTGGCTATAGACCACTGTCCTTCTTTTATAACACAGGATCAGTGGGTTAGACCCAAGGATAACCCACCAAAACCAAAGAATCAAGAAAGGCATTCAACCTTACTTTCCCGTCGGGGACAGCACCTCACTAGCATGATTTTAACCCATTTACAGGCGCCCACGCACCTTTTCATCTGGATGGCGTCCTGACAACATGTCTAAAATATACAATCATATTACACAGTCTGTAAGTGCTATTGTCTCTAATGCTGTCACAAGCGATTGAACGATGTAGGCCAAAGTGGTGCACCAAAAGGCACCACTTTCTTTTAATCTTGTGATGTATTAGAGAAGATCATGTTTTGCCTAACCCGCGGACATTTACCCAATTTTAGTACGATCACTCCACGACAGGGGCTGCCCTTTCATTCCAACTTACGGAAAGAACTAAGAAACCAAAACCACCCAATAGGAACCCAGATTGGGTGACTAGGACACAATATTTTCTTCCTGTCACCAGATATCGGTCCCCTCTTCTCTTTTTCATCTCTCTCACCACCCACGATCGGCTCTCGGACGTTCTCTTGGGACACTCCCTCTTCTAGTCTTTCGGCGTAGGCCCTCCTCATGATCTTACAGCAGA
>BLSH010396938.1:227743-255258 GCA_018402905.1 Glandirana rugosa
GTCGACAGCATAATAGTAAGGTATTTCGAAGCCTTTATTAATCACAACTCGCTTGGGCCTGACATTTGAAAACCCACAGGCCCTGGGCCTGGATCGTAACGATCGTTGTGTTATGCAGGGTTTGATCTGCAATCTGTCACTCAAAGCAGCAGTATGTGAAATCTCAAATTTCTGCAATCTGTCCCTCAGAGCAACAGTAGTAGTAATCTCAGGATGCAGGATCAGATGTTAAAATGTCTGCAATCTGTCCCTCACAAAATCGCTGGCAGCTTCCTCTCCCTATACTATTCAGAGTCTCAGAGAGTATGTGACTGCAGCATCAAGTGACTCCAGTTTATAAAGAGGCTGGGTCACATGGTGCACTGGCCAATCACAGCCATGCCATTAGTAGGCATGGCTGTGATGGCTTCTAAGGGCAAACCAGTGAAACGCTTGTTGATTGGCTGCCCTGCAGCTATTCAACATGCGTGATCAACTACCAGAACCCGAACCCGAACGTTTTTTGAAATGTCCGTGTTCGGGTCCGGGTCCCGGACACCCAAAAGTTTACAGTCCGGGTTCGCTCAACACTAATTATTTCCGAAGCTTTATGGAATGATAATACGACAGCTGATAATAATAGAGTGAGAATAGAGTAAAAGGGAACCTATACTTCAAAAGCATGGGAAATACCCTTGGACAGTAGAGGGGCATAACTTAAAGTTATAAGCCCCTGGTTAACAATTTACGGTACACTCCAGCTAAAATCGATGGGGAAACTTAAACAAGCTAGTAGTAATTCGTAGTAATAGAACTTGGTAGTAATTGGTCACATTTAACTAAACTTGTCCTGTAACTTTGAAGATGTTTTACCGTTCATCCAAGTGGCTTCTCGAGTTTTAATAAGTGTCAGGAACAGCCAAGGCTGGACTGGGACAAAAATTTGGCCCTGGACTTCATCTAGACCAGCCCACCAGTGCCCATCAGTGCAGCCACACTAGTGCCCATTAATGCAGCCTGATCAGTGCCCATCAGCGCAGCCACATCAGTGCCCATCAGCACAGCCACAACAGTGCCCATTAATCCAGCCTGATCAGTGCCCATCAGCACAGCCACATCAGTGCCCATCAGCACACCCACACCAGTGCCCATTAATGCAGCCACACCAGTGCCCATCAGTGCAGCCACACCAGTGCCCATTAATGCAGCCTCACCAGTGCTCATTAATGCAGCCGCACCAGTGTCTATTAGTGCAGCCACACCAGTGCTCATTAATGCAGCCTGATTAGTGCCCAGCAGTGCAGCCACACCAGTGCCCATCAGTGCAGCCACACCAGTTCCCATTAATGCAACCTGATCAGTGCCCATCAGCACAGCCACGCCACTGCCCATTAATGCAGCCTGATCAGTGCCCATCAGCGCAGCCACACCAGTGCCCATTAATGCAGCCTGATCAGTGCCCATAAGTGCAGCCACAGCAGTGCCCATCATGCAGTCACACCAGTGCCCATTAATACAGCCACAGCAGTGCCCATCTGTGAAGTCACACCAGTGCCCATCAGCACAGCCACACCAGTGCCCATTGATGCAGCCTAATCAGTGCCCATCAGTGCAGCCACACCAGTGCCCATTAATTCAACCTGATCAGTGCCCATCAGCGCAGCCACACCAGTGCCCATTTGTGGTAGTCCCCCCCAGTACCTGGTCTGCACAGCTTCTTCTACCTAGGTCCTGGGTGCAGTTCTTGTCCTGCAGGTGGTTCCTCTGGAGCTGGGAGCCTGGGACCAGCTGTGCACCACTGGTACATCTGGTCCTCTCTCTTCCTCCTTGCCACTACTGAGCAGGGTAACGAGGGCAGGAGGAAACTGGGGGGGGGCGAGGTGAGCAGGTGGAGACTCCCAAATCCTGTCCACCAACCAGCTAATCTCCTGACTCCCGCTGCGTAGCTGTTTAGAAAAAAACTTCTCAGTCTTCCCTTTGTTCAGTGGGGGCCAGGGGATAGAGAGCGGAGTATTTCCTTTCAATAGTTTTTATTGTTTTATCACATAAATACAAACTTGTAGCCAGTAAAGTGGCTATGGATACAACAAAGAAGTATACATGTGTTAACATAGTCAAGAGTCAACAAACTATATTTTCCAAGTAGGGGAGTGGGAGGGTAAGGACGCAGGAAGTGGGGAAGGGGGAAGAGGGAGGAAGGGAACAAGCATGAGTCAGTTTACATTTACAGCAACGGAATCATTATGTCTTGATGAACGTTTTGTACCATTTGGACCATGGATCCCAGAGGTTCTGGGTGCGAGTGATGTTATCAGATAATATTAACTCAAATGAGTAGTGGGTCTGTACTTGATTTATGACTAGTATGCTTTCAGGAGGGATTGTTTTTTTCCAATTTTGTGTTATTATATTTCTAGCCGATAGCAATATATGGGTTAAGATTGTTTTTGTTGGATTGTGGGTGTGAGTTATACACAAGTTAAGAAGGGCCGTGTCTGGTTGGGGGTTATGGTGGTTCCTGCGATTTGTGAGATAATGGAGAAAATTTTGATCCAAAAATGTTTAATTTTTGGGCAATCCCACAGGATGTGGAGAAGTGTGCCTGGCAGGCCGCAGTTTCTCCAGCAGTTTGGGGACATCTTGTGGCCGAATTTTGCTATTTTGGCTGGTGTGAGGTATCTTCTTTGTAAAATATTTTGCGTGGATTCCCATAGTGATACACATTTTGTACTTTTGTAGGATAATTTTATGGCCTCCTGCCATTCTCTTTTTGTGTATGATTTATTTAGGTATTTTTCCCAGTTAAGAAATGTCTCCGCAGGGGTGAAGTGTTGCTTTTCTTTCAAGAGATTGTAAAAAATTGTTATGCCTTTGGTGCCTGGGGAAGCAGGTGCGAGATATTTTGCTACTCGGGTAGGTATGCAGCTGAATAAGTGTGGACTGTTGTTAAGGCAGTGGGCTGTTTGTATGTATTGGTAAAGCGAGTCGGAGGGAAATATTTGTTCTGATCTAAGGGTTTGGAAGGATTTAACTTTACCCTGGTGTATGAGCGAGTCCAATTTGATCTGTTTTTGTGTGGACCAATTACTTGTTTTAAAGTGTGGGATAAGGGTTTTAAGGGCTTCTAACGGTAAGTTTATGCTAGTAGTTGGGGTATCTCTCCAGGTAGTGGATATTAGTTTCTGCCATGCTTTGGCTGTAGGTATGATTGTGGGAGATAGTGTATAGGATAGTTTGGATTTAGGGTGTCTAGTGCATAGCCAGTAATGTAAGTGTTTTCCTGGTACGTTTTGTCTTTTTATTTCCCCCCACTTTGTTGTTGTGTTGGGTAAGAACCATTCTCTGATTTGCACCAGTACTGTCGCTGTGTGGTAGTCTGCTATGTCTACGAGCCCTGATCCCCCTGCTAGTCTATGTTTGATCAGTCTGTGTTGTGCTACCCGTGGTTTTTTCCCTGCCCATATGTATTGGTGGAGAGCAGATTGGATATAGTTTATATAGCTCTTAGGGAGCGAAATAGGGAGGGTCCTAAAGAAGTAAAGAATCTGTGGGAGAACCATCATTTTAAATGCCGCTAGGCCCAGGAGAATTCCCATTAGGCTAGATTATTCAGGGATTTGGCAACTGTTTGTTTGAGATTATCGAAATTTTCTGAAAGTAGACTTCTTGTGCGTCTCGTTAGGGTGATGTCTAGGTATCCTATCCCTTTATCTGCCCATTGGAACGGGAGCTCTGAGGCTAGGAGGTTTCTTGTGGTGCCGTCTATTCCTAAGTCTAAGATATATGACTTGGTGACGTTAGCTTTATAATAGGATATGTTTCCGAATTGTTAGAGTAGGGAGTACACTTCTGCTAGGGATGTATATGGGTTAGACAGTATTAAAATTATGTCATCCGCAAATAAACTTATCCTGTGATTGTAGTCCCCTATTTGGATTCCTGAGATGGACTTAGAGCTTCTTATTTTTTCTGCTATTGGTTCAATGGTTAGGTTGAAGATAATTGGTGACAGCGGGCATCCTTGCCGGGTGTCATTTGTTATGAGGAATGGGTCGGAGAGCATTTCTCCCACATAAACTCTTGCTGATGGGCACGTGTATAAGGTTAAGATGGCTGATAGGATTGGACCACAAAAACAAATTTGAGAAGAGTTTCTCTCATATAGCCCCAATGAACTCTATTGAAGGCCTTCTCTGCGTCTAGTGATAGCAGCAGAGAAGGCGCTCCACTGGATTCTGCTGCGTGGATGAGGTTCACTAGTCTTCTTGTGGCGTCGGATGATTGTCTGCCTAGGACGAACCCTGTTTGATCCATGTTAATCAGAGAGGGGAGATGTTTGGATATTCTATTTGCTATTAGTTTAGCATAGAGCTTTAAGTCTACATTAAGTAGAGATATGGGTCTAAAGTTCTGGGGAGTATCAGGGGGCTTACCTGGTTTGGGTAAGGTAATGATAATAGCAGATAACATTTCAACGGGTAGAGAGGAGGAAGAGGCAGCGTCATTACAGGTCTAATAAATATGGCGAGAGAATGTGACCAAAGTGTTTGTAATATTCTCCTGGTAGTCCATCTGGCCCTGGAGATTTGCCTGCTGGTAGTTGTTTGATAGTATGTTCTATCTCTGAAGTGCTAAAGGGGGTATTCAGTTCTCCCAATTGGTCTTCTGTAAGGATGGGTAGTTTTATCTGTGATAAAAATGTTTGAATGGCGTCTATAGTAGGTTGTGGAGTGTCCGTGTCTACTTTTATGTTTTATAAGGTTTCGTAATATGTGCTAAAGGCATTCGCTATATCTTGGGGGTTAGTCAATTTGTCTTTGGTGTGGGGGTGGAAGAAATGTGGGATCGAGTTTTTAACTCTTTGTCCTCTTAATCGATTGGCCATTATTTTCCCCGCTTTGTTGGATGTGTTATACATTGTGGCTTTAAGTCTACGGTGTGATTTTTCATAGGAGTCTAATAGGAGAGCTCTTAGTTCAAGTCGCAGAGCTAGGAGCTTGATTTGGTGGGTGTGAGAAGGGTGTTTTTTGTTCAAAGAGTCTACAACATTAATTTCTGCTGTCAACTCGTTCAGATGCTGCATCTTCCTCTTTTTTGCAACAGAACTCATTTGTAATATTAACCCTCTTACGAAGGCTTTGTGGACTAGCCAGAGGGTGGATGACAATGACACTGATCCCTTATTATATAAAAAGAAGTCCTTTAGTTGTTCTTGTAGTTTGCTTTTGTTTTGGGGGTCTTGTATGATGCTGGTATTTGCTTTCCATAGTTTTGTTGGGGATTTCTGCGTCGATAGTGTAACGGTAATGCTCACTGGGGCATGGTCAGACCACGTCATTTGTCCTATGTCAGCCTTAGGAATCTTCTGTAGTAGCCATTTGTCCACAAGGAAATAATCAATGTGTGTGTAGGAATTGTGTGGGGTAGAATGGTCACTATTAGATATTGCCCCTTTGGGTCAGATATTTGTTCGTGGATCTGAAAGTCAGTGTCTCTATGAAACGCTATTAGTACTCCTCTTCTTTTTTTGGTCTGATCCGAGGCCAGGAGAACTTGTGGGAAAAGTTTATATTGACATGGAGGTGTTGCTGATTCTAGGAAATGTGACTCTTGGGCCCACAGTATGTCGCATTACGTTTGCAACGCAGTGCGCCATAGTGACGCCCTTTTCGCAGGGTGGTTGAGCCCTTTTGTGTTCAGCGACAGGATCTTAAGTGTCATAGAATGTTCGGGGATGTGTGCTAGAATCTGTACTCACATTTGATGTATAGCTTGTTTTCAATTTGCTATGTTGGAACGGTTGATGAGTCGCTTGATTCCTGAAGTCATCGTGTAGGACGAGTTGGACGTTATCAGAGATTCGTTGAAGCTCATGCATGGGAAAAATAGAACAGGGGTTAACTGGATAGTAACAGTAGAGTGTTAACAGTACATTCTTTAGGAGAGGAGGGTGAAACATCTGATCTCCTTGGAGTGGGGGGAACACAGTTCATCGGAGAGCAGCACAATGGCGGTGGAGCCGCCTAGGGAGATTGTAGAGAATTTCGGTGGTGAGCACCATGGGTGTGATGGTATCAGCATTTCTGTTTCCCGTGTGCGAGGTTTGCCATAGTGGTGGGATCTTGTCAGGATTGCTGTGTGCTTTGTCATGGGGAGCTTGTGCTGGAATGATGCCCCATTCTTTCAGCATGAGGAGCCCTTTTTCTAGTGTTGGGATCACATATGTCATTCCATTATGTTCTACACTCAGTTTAGTGGGATGTTTCCACTTGTAGGGTATGTTGTTATTGCGGAGGGTTTTAGTTATAGTATTTAGCTGTCTGCGGAGGTCTAGGTTGTGTTTGGATAAGTCCGAGTAGATTTGGATATTAGAGTAGGGATCTGGGAGCTTTCCCAGTGATCTTGATCTCTGCATCACCAATTCTTTAGTGGAGAAGAAATGCACTCTCATTAGGACATCTCTTGGGGTTTCTTTGGGTAAGAAGGTGGGCTTCGGAAGGCGGTGGATGCGATCAATTCTGAGGTCAATGTTGGTCAGTTCAGGGGCTAGCGCGTGGAACAGTTTTGCGGCGTATTGTGTGAGTTCTGAGGGGGGCACATTTTCGGGTACCCCCCTCAGTTTCACGTTGTTCCTTCTGGAACGATCTTCGAGGTCGGCTAATTTCGCACGCACCCATTGTTTTTCTTCCTCTCCCTCCTCATTGGTGTCAATCAGATCGTTCACTGTAGTGGAAATATCTGAGATTGCATGTTCTACCTGGTCTACTCTTTCTCCCACTATAGAAAGCTCTCTTGTAAATTTGCGGGTGATGGTAGTAAACTCCGCATGTAAAGAACAGTGTAGAGAGAGAAGCATGTCCTTTAGTTGTGTGTCTAATACAGGTTGGTTGTTAGTAGGGAAGCTGGCTATAGGGGATTGCAGCTCCGCATGTGGTGGAGGTGTCTCCTGACTTACCCCTGTCTCTGCAGCTGCTGGATCGAGTCTCATCCTCACTTTTGCAGGGCTGGAGCATGGAGGGCTGTGTGTTGGGGAGCGGTTGCCGGGAGAGTGTCCCCCAGCACTTCCATCTGCGTCCGGCAAGTGGGTGTATGAGTTGCTGCAATGAACGAAGGAGGGGGCCGCGTGTCTGGCGCCATCTTGGCCTCCTCCGCTCTCCGGCCAGTGGAAGTAGGCTGTCAGTTTCTTCGGCCTACAGTCCCCCTGCCCCTTTCAGACATTTTGGTAGAACTTGCGGCATGACAACAGTAATCGTTTTAGCTGTCTGTAATTGACATTCTAACCATCAATGTAAGGAGGATTTTCTTTTTACTTACTGCCACTGTAAGTGGCATTCTTCCAATTGATCCCTGATGAGTTGATTTTAGCAAGGGTTCGCAGAGACCTTAACATTTTTTCGAGTGTTCCACAAGGGTAGGTAGGTTGGCAAAGGCTGGTCAACAACATACACCAGTATTTAAAACCACACAAATAACACCATGGAAGGTGTTAAGGCACACATTGATTGTCCAAGAACATCATGGGGGGTGTAAAAGTTGGTAAAACTACCCTATTATATTTCCATAATCCAATCCCCATGTGCCATGAAGTCTAAAACTGTTGTTAATTGTTGTATTTGCATGACTGAAGTTGTGGGTTGTTGCATCAGCAGATTGTGTCAAAAGCCCCTACCCCCTTATAATGTGGTGTTAGGGTCCCTTAAGGGAAGGTCATGTCTTTTCATTACCTAGGCCCCTGAGTCTAGCCTTTAAATAGATAAGTGGGTAGAGCCAAAGATGAGAGTTTGGTCTACGGGAGTAGAGAGGATTCCCATTAAAACGAAGAAGCAAAACTGGTTGTGTTATGGGAAATGTCCTCCACATGGAAGCCAGAGGTCCTGTGAAAGTTAAGAGTAATCTCTTGGAAGAGACTAAGTGAGCAATTAAAATTACCCGAAGAAAAAGAAAAACATATGTTTCATAGAAAAATCAGTGTTTCATATTGAAATAACTGTTATGTTGAAAGCTATTTGGCATAAAGTTTAAAGCCAGCAATACATGCACCTACATTGTCCCTAATTAGCCGGTTGAATTTCTATCCATGCATGGGCAGGCTGTTTGCATCCAAGTCCATCCAACAATTGACTTGGGTCCCGGCCCTGGCGTTCTTCTGTCCAGGAAGATTCTCATGCCCCCCCCCCCCACTGGCAGAAGAACATAATAGAGCTGCGGGAGGGATTCCCCCATTAGATCAATCAATTTTCTTTCCTTCTACTCATCTATGGGCTGCCTACGTTTCTTCAAGTGAACCTGACTGGACATTGTTTTGTTAAGGCTGGGAAGTAAAGAGAAAATGGTGCTTTGCACTGAGTTAGGCTCTGTCTGTACAGCAAGTGATGGTGCGGCCAGTGTATGCCCTGTCCTAGGAAAAGGATTTGCCTGGTAGAACTGGTAGAAGCCAGACTGTGTGGGGCTTCTCTTGGAGGAAGCAGCTCCCCTACGTTGACTGTGCCTATGTTAATAGTGGCCTTTGGTGTCACAAGGTGTCACAAGCACCCGAACCATACCAGGCCACATGCCCTCAACTATCCTGTTCATGTTTTCAATTCTGACCTACCTCTGACACTCAGCCCCGCAAATAAGAAATATTGCAGGGGACTGCTGAAGAGAGCATCGCAGATTTTTCTTTATCTTAGCCTTAACTGGGATTTTCTTTCTTAAACCGGAGTTTCACCCATTTGGTAGCTACTGACTTTTAACAATGGGCCACTCACCTGTCCCTCGGTCCAGTGATGCAGCCACCCGAGGGCTCGCTCGTCTCCCCCTCCCCTCGGCAGAGCCGGCATCACAAGTGTGGGCACTTGCGCGAGTCGCGGTGTGGCTTGTGAATGGCTCGGCGTATCTTCTGGGACCTGTGACGTGTCCCAGAAGATCGCTGAGAGGGAGGGGGGAAGGTGGACTTTCTTTTTGGAGCTGCAGCTCCAGGGGAGGAAGTGGACATTGGACCCTGTGAAAACAGGGTCCCTGGCCGCCCCCCAAAAAAAAGACATGCCAATTGTGGCATGTCGGGGGGTCACCTTCCCTTAAAGCGGAAGTTTCACTTTTGGGTGGAACTCCGCTTTAAATTCTGGAGTTGGGCCTTCAGGATCAATGCCAGTAGAAAACAGGAAGTAACTTTGTAGCATTTTAAAGCAAATAGGGCCAGTTGTTGCTGTTCTCTGAATCATTAGGGTTTCTGAGGATACATGTGTTTTCCTTTGAATTTGAGCTTGTTTTTTTGTTTTCTTTTCTTTTTAGCTAAATTGTGTAACTAATGTAACTATTTGTGTACATAACCTTACCAATGTTTGTTAATGTTTCAAGAACTTTTTTGCTATGTAAACTATGTATATTTATGCATATACTGTATATACTATATACTAGCAGCTTAAGCTGGGTATACAGTAGTAGGGTTTTATTTGAAATTTTTCATTTTAAGAATATTAGTTCAATTTTCTAATCATTAGTGGGGTCAAATCGACATTCATTTTTTTACCATAGTGACGAGAAAACTTGAGGTAGAGGGATGGAAAAATGTATTCAAACAAACAAATTGCTATCAGTGTATGTGGTTTTCGTTCGATAAAGCCCATTTGTTCCAAAATCACATGCTAAAAGCGTATGGAACTTTGAATAACTTTTTTTTTATCATTAGATTTTTATTGGTTTTGGTAGGAAAAAGAAAAATACAAACAATGTCTTAAAGGCGAAGACATATTAAATTACAAACCGGTTATTAAAATAATTTGACATTTTGAAATATTTTTGAGTGACATTCATCAAGTTGTCAAATGCACTGAGAATTTTAATTCGAAAATCTACAAGTGTATCTCCAACTTTAGTTTTGCAATACAGGGATGTGCTTTATTGCTCCTCTCAATGCATTCTATAGGGCTAGCCTTGTATGAAGAAATATTAACACCACCCTTCACTAGAAAAAATTAGAACTCAATCATTAAGAGGGGTAACCACAAACTTTTGCCCCTATAGCAGTGGTCGACAACCTTTTGGACCTCACGGACCACTAAAGTCACCGTGGACCACTAACATGAATTTTACATGCCTTATACACACAATGCTCCAGCTCTCTGCCCCCCTTCGATCCCACTGCTGCCTTATACACACAATGCTCCGGATCTCTGCCCCCCTCGATCACACTGCTGCCTTATACACACAATGCTCCGGCTCTCTAATAACCCCCCCACACACACACACACACACACTCTGCATCACACTGCTGCCTTACATAGGCTCATCATTGATTTATCACCTCCTTATCTAGCCATGTGCTCGATCTCCGTGCTCCCTCCCACAGTGTGTGACCGGCACTGCCATTGGAAGTCTCTTCCTTCACCTCCCGCACTCTGCGCTACTCCTGGTACCTCCTTTTGAGTTCACAGGAGCCAGAACTAAAAAGGAGGCATTGGGTATCAATGCACACTGCCAGTATTGACTGTCAGAGCACATTGAGAACAACACTAGAAACAACATTGAGTGGTATATATCCACCACAATGTTGATTTGCGGCAGAACCCCTGGGGACCACCAAAATTTTCTCGCGGACCAGTGGTCCAAGGATTACTGGTTGACGACCGCTGCCCTATAATTTAACTGTCTGGCTGGTGGAATGTAAGGAAATTGAATGAACACTACTGGGTTACTTTTTAGTGATTTTTAGCTGACTGAGAGGTGCAACAAACACCCACCCAAAATCCACCCCCAGGATCTGTTGCTAAAAACTGTCCTCAGGTGTTGCGGAAACCATTTGGGACCATTTACTGGCAAAAAAGTTGCGTCTAGTCAATGACATTTGATGCAGCTACATCCAATCATGCAGCAATTACTACAGAAGTAATTAGGATACAGTGTTCAGCAACTGGTTTCGGGAAATAGCTATTCATTTCAAATAACTCGTTATCTTTCGTCCAGATTTATATTTCAGCCACAACTTGTGTGGTCAGCTTAAAAGCAGGACAAAGAGAATGCTACTCCAGTTTAAAGAAATAAATTGTGACCCTTGACAATCAATTACATTTTATGCATTGACACAACATATCTTAGATTGTATCACTGTGATGGTCTGCATCGGGAGACTGGGTTTACTTAGTAAGCTGACTAATTCCGATGTTTTGTGTGTCACACAGATGTAACCAGATACCCTGCTCAGTTTCACATTGAAGGCCATTGTATATAAGGGAATGTTTTATATACAGTACTCTACGATTTAACCAGAACCCAGCTGCTCCATTACCATCAGACAGGATGTTGGAGAACGTATCCATTGCTGAAATTCTACAGTGAGTCATTGGGAGTCCAGCCCTCTGTATAAACAGTTATCCCAGTTTACTAACACAATGTGAATCAGCCACACATATGCTATTAGTTATGAAACAAGCCTGGAATGCATTGATTGAGAAGCATTTGTTTGTTAATACCTCAAACTTGGAGGGTATCTGAAGGCTAAAGGGGCTGTAATTCTCAAGGATGATGTTCCCATACTGACTATTTTTTTTCCTTATTAATTCTTATGAACAAAAATTTGTGCAAGGCTAACATACAGTATTTTTATTTTTATTTTTTGTTGTTTTCAGTTAGGTAGAAATGAACTATTCCATATAAATATTTCACATGTACCACTTGCAACCAGTAGCTGGCATGCTAGAGGCTGCAAACTTCACTTTGAATGACTAATACACTATATTTTCAAAAGTATTGGGGTGCCTGCCTTTACACGCACATGAACTTTAATGGCATCCTAGTCTTAGTCCATAGGGTTCAATATTGAGTTGGCCCACCCTTTGCAGCTATAACAGCTTTAACTCTTCTTGGAAGGTTGTCCTCAAGGTTTAGGAGTGTCTATGGGAATGTTTGACTATTCTCCCAGAAGCGCATTTATGAGGTCAGGCACTGATGTTGGACGAGAAGGCCTGACTCTCAGTCTCTGCTCTAATTCATCCCAAAGGTGTTCTATCGGGTTGAGATCAGGACTCTGTGCAGGCCAGTCACAAGAAGTCACAAGACTGTTGTATACACAAAAAAGGATCCACCAGATGGTTTTACATGAATAAAGGTGTTTGGATCTCAGCTTGGTGTGCAGCCACCCGGACTTTTCTTTTTCTAAGACTGCTATATACTGCTAACGAGAAAAGGTATTTAGCAGTTTATATTTACTAAAATAATTGCATTTCCATGTTCTGTGTGTTGTGGGAGATCAGATATGGTGAATGCAGGCTCCTGGGTTTAGGACCCTTTCACACTTGTGTCCTGCGAATTGGGACTGTAAAGTCACATGACAAGTCATACCCCATTATTTCCAATGAGTACCATTCATATCTGTGCGACTTTAAAGTTGTCCCTGCACTTTAGTAACATTTTGCAGGTAAGAGTGGCACATGACAGTTTATTCTCCATATTTGTAGCTATCCTTCTATTAAAAGTCAGAATTATTATTATAGTATTCATATTTGGGACCACAACATGAAACAATGTAACTCCTCATCCAACATTAACACAGGAGAATGCAGTCTGGTGTGTGGAATTCGGCTGATTCTGACATTACAGATGGGAAAATCCTGCTGAGGGCTGTTATTGGCCAAGCGGCTGTTCACATCACATGTACACCGTCTTTCACTGAAACCATTTCATGTTGGCACTAAAGTCACATTGCAATCATTGGTGTGGTTTGTGGCAGAGCAGTGTGACCACAATTTTTAGATAAGGCTTTCAAGTTAATCTACTGTATGTTCCTATCGTCACCTCTGATAATCAGTTAAAGCTGAACTATAAAAGGCATAAACCAATACAACTCTGTACTCATTAAATACATCATATCCTAAAAGTATTTTTTGGAAATGCAAGCAGTATACTTTTCTGAATTTGATTGATTTCAACATGTTTCAGCCCTTGTGCAGCAGAGCTTAGGCTAGGAACGGGGAAAGCAGCACAAGAAGCCAACCATTTTTTCTGCAGTACAGTGAACATGTGGATAGGATAAAAGAGCAGAGTGACAGAGAGACAAACTAATCAGTGTGCTGCTTCTAATTAACCATCTAATCACAAGTTTCCGGTGCAGTGGGAGACCTGCAGGTGTTACTGAGCTGCATCAGGGAAAAATCAGGTCATCTGCCCTACCAGAAAAGCTGTACTGTGTGGTGTATTATTGCAAAAAATAGAAAGAAAAGCAGTGCCATCAGAAGCATAACTAGAACCTTCAGGGCCCCGGTGCAAGAAACTATGAAGGGCCCCCCTGACCCCTAGCCAGGGCCCTTCCCTCTTCCCACTGATCCTGGGGCCCTTTACTCCTGTCGCGGGGCCCTTTATTACGCTCTCACCGAATAAACAAATAGTTGTGTACCGAGCCTCCCATTCATTCAGAAATGGAAGTATAGTAAAAACAGTTTACTACGCTTCAGTTATGAGTGAACCAATTGGCACCAATCACTGACTCTTTCCATTCAGAAAAGGAAAGGGCCGGTAAATGACAAATTTACAGACCCGTTCCCATCTCTCCATCATGACACATCTTCTACAGCAGCTGGCAGGAGAGAGGAGGGGGGAAGACAGCAGCTTTGTGGGGGGACCAGGGAAGCACACAGGGACCCTGGGAACAGCAGAAGACAAGTAAACTGGACAGGAGGGGTGGCAGGGGCAGCATATAGAGGAATCAATCTCCTCCTATCCAGGTGTACAAGGGAGGCACACGGGCCCCCTGGAGCATGGCGCCCGGTTGCAAGTGCAACCTCTGTAGTTACGCCCCTCAGTGCCACCTAAGTGTAGCAATGGGTAAACCTTTTATTAAAAAATATAAAATTGCCAACTTGTGAGAGTGCAAAAGGGTTGCGCTTGTATAAACAAAGTAATCTGTTATGGCTCCAAGACCGATTTACTCGTTGCTACACTTAGGTGGCGCTGCTTTTCTATTTTGTGATCCCACCAGGGTTTCTTCCAGCTCTATGTGAGCTGGCTGCCACTGAGTCAAGCATTTCTGGATCACTCATAGACTGTTAATTGGACTTTATGGACTTTTCCATTTTCATTACTCTTTTTCCATAACCTAGACCGGTCTCTCCAAATTGCACCAAATGCCCCCTTTGTTCTTGCTGTACTGTGTGATAGAGCTGTGTATATCCCAGAACTGGATGTACAGAAGTATAAATCCTTATAGCTCCAAGCTATGTATTTCATCTGTGTACAATAAGTCAAAAAATGAGGACAGTATGAAAAATCTAGTATTGCGGCTGTCACCAAGTTCAGACAAATGCCATGTGATCTGTTTGTCTATAAAGGTTTTCAGACATTCAGGTCATGGGATATCTACGGTTGTAAATAAAAATCAACCCGACTTGCAGATTATTTGAGATGTTTAATGACTCATTCATGTGCCTTCTTTAGTTTAAATATTACCTGGTATAGTCTTTGTTATTTAAACCTTTATGAGTTATCCTAATCCAGTTTTCACAATGCCAATACAAGGCAGGTATTAATTAAAGTTACATACCTGGAGGGGTGGATTGTTTTAAAAACTCAATGAGCAGGAGTCAAATGGCATTACATCACTGGAGTTGTGAAGTCTTAT
The DNA here is from genome assembly GCA_018402905.1 of Glandirana rugosa. Taxonomy (NCBI): domain Eukaryota; kingdom Metazoa; phylum Chordata; class Amphibia; order Anura; family Ranidae; genus Glandirana; species Glandirana rugosa. The sequence continues at coordinate 242,313 of BLSH010396938.1, forward strand.
ACATTCAGATGAATTGTGTGGTGTAAAATTTAGGCCCCTTTCCACCAACTCAGCAGGAAATTTGTCCACTGATCCCTGCTGAGCAGTCGGATGGCTTGCCCTTGTTCGCTCCGCTTATGCAGAGCAGACGCAGCTCACTTTGTGAGGTCAGACACTGATGTGGACGAAAAGGCCTGGCTCCACTCTAATTCATCCCAAAGGTGTTCTGTCGGGTTGAGGTGCAGGCCAGTCAAGTTCCTCCACCCCAGACTCGCTCATTTATGTCTTTATGGACCTTGCTTGCATTGCATGAAGCTTGCCACCCAAAAAATATTCAGGAGCGATGTGGTTTGCCGTGATTGCAGCGCAAGAGCAAGAAGGTGCAACAGTTGCAAGGCATGAATATTTCTATTTCCTTGGCCAACCACTAGGAGGTTTATTGGCAGTAGTGCATGCTGGGGAAGGATATAAGTGCTTGGGGTGACCTTGAAAAAGCATTTTCCAGGAAAGGAGGCTATGTGCCTTCCAGGCATGTTGTCTGGGGTAAAGCCTAAGAATGAAAGGGAGTCTGTGGCCTGGAAGAGTCTGAGCTACTGTAGCGTCCCCATATTAATAGGTGCTTTTGTGGTAGATTTTTGCTAGGAGAGGTAAATTTAGTCAAGCCTGACTGTTGTTCAGGCCTGAATGTTTTGATTTGGGCAGGGGAGTGGCCCAGGAAGATTTGGAGGTTACAGGAAGGAACACCCCTTGATTACTCCTCCCCTTTTTTTTCAGAAGGCTCTGGAAAAGTGGATGGATGAGGAGGTGCAACTTTCTGAAGTATGTTAAGGATCCCTGACCAATCCCCAACCTGAATTGGCATGGGGCAGGCCTCCTTAAATACTGTGATCTGCCCAGCTGGGTGAGGAGAGTGTTGGGTGGAAGAGTGGAGATGTAGCAGAGGTTGCTGAGGCCTCACCCAGGAGGAAGCCCCCAGTCTGGGGGGTGACCTTGAGGCCTGGTGGCTCAGGTGCAGCCAGGAATGGAGAGAGAGCCTGGAGTAGCACAAGGGAGCAGAAGATCAACAGAAAGGCTACATTAAAGGCTCTTTAAAGGATCCACCGGTGCAGTGAGTGACAGACCCTGGTAGCTGGAGAAGAGGACTGGAGCAGGCTGGGCAGAGACAGTGGACGGTCTGTGGGAGGTGAAGGAGCCAGTCAGGGGAGCGGTGTCACTGGACAGTGAGGTAGGCCTGAGTGGCCTGGAAGAGGATGGGCTGGGAGCGGTAGTCTATCAAGACCCGGCTAGCACCATTGTACTACACTCTGAGGGCCTGTGGTCTTACAGTCGAGGGCCCGTGGCCCTTGCCTGTGACGGGCGGTCCGGAGGTCCTGCTGACAAAGGAGTGCAGGCCTTACCATGTGCTAGCAGGGGCGGAGGAAGATGTAATGGAGGCTTGACAAATTTCCCTTCAGGCCTAACAGTAAAGAAGCAAGTGTTGTGCAGGAGAGAAGTGAAGGAGTGTAACGGTCAGCAAGTATTAGTGCTGGAGAAGAAGGAGCGTAACGGTCAGCGTCAGTGCTGGAGGAAGAAGGATTGTATATACGGTGGTGTATATAACATAGTCCTGTTTCTTGATCTTTGAGCATCCCACAGTCGTCCCTACCCTATCCAAGTTTAACCTCTCAATAAAACAACAAACAGGGCTGGTGCAAGGATTTTTGACACCCTAGGCGAATCCTAATTTTTCCACCCCTTTGGCTTCACCCCTGACTCCACCCCCTTGCCCTGTCAATGTATACGATGAAGGTGGCGGAGGTGGAGATTTTTGCAGAGCCTCTCTACACATTTCTTTAGCCATGGTCCAAAGGCCCGCACCTGTGCCCCTGGATCCGCCTCATTTTACCGCCCGGGTGTGCTGCCAGCTGCGGCTCTCCAGTGACATGAGTGATCGATGCAGAGCAATGACGGATCAACAGCGGATGGGCGCCCTGGGTGGCAGTGACACCCTAGGCGGCCGCCTACTCTGCCCAGTGGTAGAGCCGGCCCTGACAACAAAAACAAAGTACCGGCCTGTCCAGTGACTAGGGATGAACGGAAAAGTGTGTGATTGAGGGCAGAGAGACAGATGAACTACAACTACCAGCCACCCCTAAGGGGGCCATCGGCTACACTACCTTTACTGGAGCATTTGGGCAATGAAGTGTCCTGCTGGAGAATTTTTCCGGAGAGTTGGGTATGGTGGGGGGTGGGTTTCCTGTCTACATGTTTCAGAGGGTACACGTGCTGTATGAAGTTGCTCTACAGTCTGCAGTATACAGAGTTCTGGTTTTGACTTAAAGAGGCTTGTTCATGTATTGGCTGTAGAGCCCTTTTGGTAATTTCCTCTTCCTGTGCCTAATAAACTACATTAGGCTGACCATGGATGTTCAATTTCCTTGTACAAATTTCATTTAGATTTACCTTAAACTATGTAGTGCAAGGGCCTGCCTCACTCGATATAATTGAAAGTTGTTTAGTTTTGATATAATATTATATTATATGTTTTTTGCTAAATCTAATGGAAAATTGTATAAGAATATTTAACATGTATGGCCAGCCTTAGGCTTTCTAAATTTTTTCCTTTGTCTATTCCAAGAGGAATCCTAGCATTAGTGTGGGGGTAACACCGACTTTCTTATATATAAAGAGAATTTTTGACTTCCAGCAAATACTGTGGGTTTATCCTAGTACCATGAGACATCTACAATACAGTAATTATTTTAACCACTTGCTGACCAGCTCAAGCAGATATACTGCGGTAAGGTGGTTGGCTAGCGTGAACCGCCGTACCGGTACGTCGGTTTGTGCATGTGGTATAGCTGCGCGCCGCGGGAGCTCATCCGTGGGTCCGGCGGACTCGATGTCCGCTGGCGACCCGCAATCGCCGGGTACAGAGGGAGAACGGGGATCTGCCTTTGTAAACAAGGCAGATCCCCATTCTGACAGGGGACGTGACTGAGATCTTCTGTTCCCAGTGATCGGGAACAGTGATCTCTGTCATGTCCTAGTAAGCCCACCCCCCCCTACAGTTAGAACACACACAGGGAACATGGTTAATCCCTTGATCACCCCCATAGTGTTAGCCCCTTCCCTGCCAGTGTCATTTATACATTGATCACTGCATTTGTATTGCACTGATCAATGTAATAATGTCACTGGTCCCCAAAAAGTGTCATTTGGGGTCAGATTTGTCCGCCGCAATGTCAGTCCCACTAAAAATCGCTGATTTCCGCTATTACCAGTAAAAACAACAAAAAATAAATAAAAGTCCCTAAATCTATCCCATAGTTGGTAGACGTGATAAGTTTTGCGCAAACTAATCAATATACGCCTATTGCAATTTTTTTAACAAAACTATGTAGAAGAATACATATTGGCCTAAACTGATGAATACATTTGTTTTTTTTATATTTTTTTTTTAGATATGTATTATAGCAGAAAGTAAAAAAAAAATGTTTTTTTTTTTTTCAAAATTGTCCTTTTTTTTATAGCACAAAAAATAAAAACCACAGAGGTGATCAAATACAACCAAAAGAAAGCTCTATTTGTGCGAAAAAAAGGATGTCAAATTTGTTTGGGTACAACGTTGCATGACCGCGCAATTGTCATTTAAAGTAAAGCAGTGCCGTATCGCAAAAAATGGCCTGGTCAGGAAGGGGGTAAATCCTTCTGGGGCTGAAGTGGTTAAACTGTACATTTAAAATACAATTGTAAAAAACACATTCCATTTTCAAATATAAAAAAGTCTTATACAATTGACATATGTGGAGTACAAAACCGCTTTTGTTCTCCTGTCCCCACAAACCTATTAGTACTTCATTTTATGCTAATCACAATACAAAGATTGTCGTGGGTGGGACAGCAATGGTTTTCTATGCATTTTAGATCCATTCATTTTTACAGGAGATAATGGATGCTGATTGTCATATTGCAGCTTTGATCAAACACCAAGGAAATATTTCTGTGAAACACAGAGAACTAAGGCCGGCCATACATGGTTCAGCAGGAATCGGCCAAGATTCAAACCTTTAATTAGCTTGGGAACAATCAGCCTGTCGCATTCTCTTACGATCATTCTCTTGCCGCTATAGCCACTAGCAATAATATCACTGCCTTCTCCTGGCAGGGATGGCTTCCCCCATCGGGAGTAGACCATTGCTGATTCCCCTGTCAACACTGTCTGTGTTGATGGGGGAATCGTGTGAATTTCTGCAACCTGCGGTTGCAGGAAAAAAAATTGCACCATGTATTGTATGGCCAGCCTATCAGACTAAGGATGTGTATTTTATGTGGTTGTAAGACTTGAAAGAATGTAGCGCATGAAAAGGGGGCAGGACATATGGGTGTGGTTTATTGATAGAAGCTTTGAAAAGAATCCTACCTGGCAATAGAAGATTTATCATAATAAGGACAGAAACACAGCCAAGAAGGTATTGTTCATTAATTAAATTATTTATGGATTGGCTTAGCTAGCTACAACTTTTAGTACAGTCTGTTCATATTGTGACAATATAACAGCTTTTGCCAAGAATACAGTATGTACAAACAGGTCAGTGTACAGAGTACAGCCAAATATCCCCCCTCCTTCCAGTACAAATCCCCCCCAGTATAGGTCCCCCCCTCCCCACAGCCTGAATCCCTCCTCAGCACAGATGTCCTTTCCCAACCCCTACTCAGTACAGACCCCCAGTGCAGACCACCCTCACAGGTCATACCGTTTTCCCAACCCCTTTTTTTTATTTTTTCAGTACAAATCCCTCCAGAGTACAGACACCCCCCCCCCCCCCCACGGAACAGACCCTTCCCCCAGTTCAGACTCTTTCTCTTCCCACCAGTACAGACCACCCCTCCACACTAGTGTAGACCCCCTTGTCCCAGTACAAATCTCCTCCCTCCCTAATAGTACAGGGCCCCCTTCCATTACAGGTCTCCTCTCTACCCACCAGTACAGACCCTCTCCCCTTCCACCTATGCAGTCTACCCCTTCAGTATAGACCCTCTCTCCAGTACAGAACTCTCCTAACTTCCTCCAGTAAAGACCTCTTCCCTCCAGTACAATGTCCCCCTCCTTTAAATCCCCTCTCCCTCCTAACCAGTACAGAACCCCCCCCCCCCCCCCCCCCAGCAGCACTGAGCTCCCCTCCCCACCAGTACAGATCCCCCATCCAGTGCAGATCTCCTCCCCTCCAGTACAGACCTTCTCCCTCCAGTACAGACCCCTTCTTCCCCTTATACTCAGTCTCTGGTGAGATGCAGTGCCAGCAGGAAATACTTTCAGGTTGCCATATAAATGAGCTACATGGGGATTTGCATATGAATAAGCCAGTAAAGTTTATTCACATGCATATCCTGTGGTGTGGTCATTCATATACAAGTTCATTCCTCCCACAGTAATTTGCAAAAGACCCTTTCCACGGTGTACAGGGGCAGAGCCTTTGTGGGTGAGCTCCTGTACACAGGAGTAGGGTTAAAAATGCAGGACAGACCCACACAATCTGCTGGGAGGTATGTACTATATTACACGGCATTGATCTAGAGAATTGTGTTAGTAGTATCAAGTTTCTGTGTTCCTTTGTGGTTGTCATGCTGTTGGGTACAGAGCTGTATTTGGCTGTTCTTAAAATTGTAATATACGATTGGTAAAGCATGCTTGCTCATTATTTAACTTTAAAAAATATTTATCAATTAAAACCCCCACTTCATTTTTTTTAAATGGAAAAAGGTTGCTGCACCTTTAAAAACCCTGAACACAAGACTTCAACAAAAACTAAACCAGCATAAAAGTGTGCAAACCCTCTGAATATTCAAGGAGTCCTAGAGGACGCCTGTTACTGGGAAACACTTTGGGCGGAGCCACATTTGTGATGTCATCACACACAGCTCTGCTTGCGAGGACCGCGGCTGTGTTTGTGGAGTGTCATTACCGCTTTTAAATGGATTAATTAATCTAAGTGCATTACTTTTTATAAATAAATCTTTGCTGACATACTACACGATAAAGCTTCTTCTATCTTCTTCCCTCTTGTGAGATTTGTGTTGGAAGACATTAATCTGTTTGTGTTGGTTAGTCCATTGGATGTGTCTTGCAGTGACATCAGTGCGGGGATTCATTGACGGGGTCATACCTTTGTCTGCAAATCTGAGGGAGGGAGCAAAGGCTCTCCTTACACGATGCGTTTGATCTCTATAATTTGAGATCAACGTCCTGTAAGGCTTGGTTCACACCTAGGCGATCCGACTTTGGGGGCGACTTTGCTAGGCGATTGGAAGGCGACTTCAGCGCGACTTTGGGCGACTTAAAATGCAACACCATGCCAGGCTACTTTGCCTGTGGCCAGGGAGGAAGGGGGTTACCTTCAAAAATAATTTTCTTTTAAACTGTAAAGTCGCTTCAATATAGATGGGGGATCTGACTTGGAGCTAACTTCCATTGAATTCTATGGACACAAGTCGGATAGAGGTTGCCTTGAAGTAGTACAGGAACCTTTTCTGAAATTGCCTTGAAGTCGGAGCGACTTCAGTAGTGCATATTAAGACGGCTCCCATTAATTTCAATGGGATTTCGGATGTCAAGCGACTTGAGGTGACTTGGGGTGACACAAGTCAGATCGCAAGTTGCCTAGGTGTGAACTGCACCTTAGTGGCGTGATTATATGTGGGGATAGCACCTCCTGAGCACCTTAACATCGTTTTGTCTTTGTTTATCACCAAGCACCAATAAAGCACCTGGATCATAATTTGAGGATTAGGACTATTTTTCATTTATTTTTTTTACTTTTTCACATTTATTATTGATCGGTATAAATTGTGTTGTTGGTTTATGAAACACGAAACGCTCATTTTTAGATATATTTATTTCATGATATATATGAATTAGTTATATTTTATGTATTTAATTTATTTTCCATTAGGAATTATACACATTGATGCACTTTAAAAAAAAGATGCAATATTTTCAATAATTTAATTTTTTGTTGCTCGTGGATTTGAGTCATTAAGTATTAAGCTTGAAGCGTGCCACCTGGAGGGTGTGGAGTGCTGCCCGTCATCTTTTTCTGCATGTGAATCTTATTTTCTGGTCACCTGCTCAACCCCTTTAGGGCAACCTTTTCCTCCCCCAACTTCGTACCATCCCTGACCCTCAATTGTGGGCACAGGGGAATAAAAACACTGGCAGATATAATACCTTTGGGTATTCTTCTGTCTTTTCTGCAGCTTGCCGGGCAATTTATCTACCAGCATGGATGCAATTTGGCTACAGCCAATTGCGACATACGGTCAGGGCTCAGTTTCTTCAGCTGCCCCTCCTCTAGACCAACCCGACTGGAAAATTACGTGCTCAGGGTAACATTGATAAACCCCTTTCCACACTATATGGGGCGCTCCTCAATACTGACTCCCCTAAGCTGGAGCGAGTGTGGGAGATGTGGAGAGATGACATTCCCTCCTTGTATAGGGAGAGCTGGGATGATTGCTTAAAGGGTGGCCCTAAACTAATCATCTCTTCCAGGGATAAATTGATTCAAGTCAAGTTTCTGTATAAAGTGTACTACACCCCTGTGAGGCTTCATAAGATGTAACGTCTTCAGTTTCGGGCTCATCTAGGGTCCTATGTGCACATGTTCTGGTTGGAAGTGTAGCCATGTGCCCCCTTGGGGGTGGCTGGTAGTTGCCCGCTGCTCTCAATCACACAATTTTCCACACACCTGGAGTCACTGAACAGGCCGGTACTTTGTTTTGTTGTTTTATTTAGGGGATAAACTTGGATAGGGATAGGGATGACTGTGGGATGCCCAAGGATCAAGTCACGGGACCTTCTATATACACCAACCATATATACACTCCTTCTTCCTCCAGCACATACACTTGCTGACTGTTACTCTTCTCCGTCTCCTCTCTTGCACATACACTTCCTGTTCCAGGCCTCAAAGGCAATTTATCAGACCTCCATGACACTTCCTCTTCCACCACAGCTAGCACATGGTAAGGCCTGCTCTACTGTTAACAGGGCCTCCAGACCAGCCGTTGTGAGCAAGGGCCATGGGCTCCCAGTTGGGAAGCCACAGGCCCTCAATTGTGTAGCTAAGTACGTTGGCACTAGCTGGGCACTGGATGAACTACTACTCCCAGTCCATCCATCTTTCAAGCCCCTCTGGCCTACCCCACTGTCCACTGTCACTCCTTCCCCTGACTGGCTTCTCCGACCTCTACAGACTGTCCACTGTCTTATCCTAGCCTGCTCCAGCCTTCTCATCCAACTCCCAGGGGCTGCCACTCACCGACACTGGTGGATCCTTTAAAGAGCCTTTAATGTAGCCTCTCTGCTGTTCTCCTGTTCCCTTGTGCTACTCCAGGATGACGACTCCTCTCCTGGCTGCACCCGAGCCTCCAGGCCTCAAGGTCACCCCCCCTCCCCAGACTGGGGACTCACTCCCGGATGAGGCCTCCACAGCACCTCTGCTACATTCTCCTCTCTTCCACCCGACACTCTCCTCCCCCAGCTGGGCAGATCATAGTATTTAAGGAGGCCTGCCCCCTGCCAATCCAGGATAGGGATTGGTCAGGGCTCCTTAACATACTTCAGAAAGTGACACCTCCTCATCCATCTCCCTTTTTCAGAGCCTTCTAGAAACATAGGGGAGAAGTATCCAATGGGTGTTTCTTCCTGCAATCTCCAGCTCCTTCTGGGCCACTCCCCCACCCAGATCAAAACATTCAGGTCCACACTGATTGTCAGGCCTGATTACATTTTGCCTCTTCTAGCAAAAACCTCTCTACAAAAGCGCCTATCACTATGGGGGTGCTGCAGAAGTATTTGGAGTTATTAATCTTAGGCTGCAGTTGACACTTTTGGCTTCCTCGGAGTTGGCACTCTTGGGGATTCATGAGGATGAGCAATGGCTCTATCATACAAAATTGTTAATCTCATACCTCCTATACAATGCAAAAACAGAAATTCTTCTTAAGTGGACCTCCTCCACTCCCCCTGCGGTCTCCTCCTGGGAAGCAATGGTAGATGCTGCTTTACCTATGTATAGACTTACCTATATCAATTGGGGTTGTTCCTGGAAGTATGAGAAAGTTTGGTCTTCTTGGACCTCAAGTTGAATGCTGTTAACTATCACTGTCTTTCTCATTGTTGCTAAACAAATAGACTGACGGTTTACCTGCTATTATTCTGTCTCTTATGTACATGTGCCGAATTTCATATTCTATTTGTTGCATTATTGTTTCTGTTCATGTAAGAAGTATACACATCATGGCATTGAACGGTTGAGTTTTGTAGCCTTGTATTCAAGTGCCACTTAAGTATGACTCTGTTTATGTGACTAACTATGCTGCATTGTTTCTTTTTGTTCAATAAAACACTCCTAGTTTATAAAAAGTATTAAGCTTGAATATTCAGGGGGTTTGCGCAATTTTATGTTGGTTCAGTATTTAACTTTGCTTTGTATTAAAGTGGACTTGCTCTTTAGTAGTCACCCCCATATAAAGACATTACATAAAAAAAAAAAAAAAAATACCATATAATATTATAATACCATACATACAATATACAGTAATAATTACAATTATTATATGTATCCTTTATTATAAAAATTAAGAAAATGACACCTTTGTTACTCTTTATTCTATATAAGCTGCATAAACTGTTAAGTTGATTATGTTAACATTTATTTCTTTGATAAACTATGTAAACCCAGTATAGTTTCCCTCTTGACTGCAGGCACAAAAGAAAGGATTTTCTCATTTATACATCGGCTGTCTGCACACAGCAATTGCTGGTTAATTCCATTTTGTGGCTGCTCCTTGCATTATGGTTTACCTCGGATGATACAGCTTAGAAAGCTCTGCTGTTGTATTTTTGTTGCAGCCTCTGGCTTGTTCCTTTCCACAGCAATTTATGTCTAATCAGGTTGTCTTGTGCTAAATCCATGTCTGCGCTTTCATGGTAATTGCTGACACCAATTGAACCGCACTATTAGAATGGATAAAGGCAGTAGCTGCATAGAGAATTCAGCAGACCACCGTCTCTCGTAATGCAGCTCATTATCCTACCGGCATCATCTGTATCCGGTCAAAGTGGTCATTTATTAAAATCAGTGAGAGTTGTTATTTAGTTAGATGGTACATCCGTATACTTGTTTAATAAGTGACCTCACAAGTAGACGGGTGACCCTATGTGTATGCAGATTGAGAATAAACCAAAAACACTTTAATACATTGAAACATCGTGGTTCTGCATGACTCAGGAGTTTTATTATAGAAGCTTGAGTCATTAACCTGGCGGGCAGAGAGTCATTACCTGCCAGTCTGAAAATCTGATCTAGACATTATTGTTCTCTTTTTTGTTTTTGAACACTGAAGTACATTCTTAGAGGTCTTTATTAGTGTAGGTGACAGACTTCTAGGCACACCATGTTTATAAATGTAGAAGAGGCAAGCAAGCATTACATTGGTTCTGGTATTTCCTATTCATGTATGACATACATAAATGAAGATTATGGTGTTTCCTCATTGTATTCCCACTCTTAACTATTGTAAGATTTCTATTTTTGGTCAGATTTTTGTGTTTTTGTCGTATTTCTAATATGCAGTCTGAAATGATTAAGCAACCTTATTTTATTTAATTATTATGGGTATTTTATATTGTGCTGACAATTTACGCAGTGCTTTACATATACAGTATATTGCATATTCACATCAGGCCCTGTCCTCAAGGAGCTTACAATCCAAGGTCCCTCCCTATCTCACATGCATGCAGAGGCATAACTAGAACCTTCAGGGCCCCGGTGCAAGAAATTATGAAGGGCCCCCTGGCCAGGGCCCTTTCCTCTTCCCACTGATCCTGGGGCCCTTTACTCATATCGCAGGTCCCCTTGTCAGTAGTTTTTAATTTTTATTTTAATTTAATTTATTTTTTTTTACCATTTTATTTAATCTCTTTTACAATTTTTTACATTTTTTTTGGAGGAGATTGGGTCCTCTAAATGCCACCCCCCGCCATCCCTCCTATTCAGGTGTACAAGGGAGGCACACGGTCCCCCTGGACTATGGGGCCCGGTTGCAATTGCAACCCCTATCGTTACGCCCCTGCATGCATGCATACACATACTAAGGCCAATTTAGGCAGGCAACAAATTAACCTTTGCAGTACATCTTTCAAAAACAAATCGCCTATATCTACCAGAAGTCATTCATATTTTGACCTGAATCAAATTATAACAACTGATGAATGAAAGTTGGAATTTGTTCAGCTATTATAGGGTGATACCTCTGTGCTGAATGTCAAATAAATAAATGCAACTAATAAAAAAATATAATACAGAAATAAAGTCCCAGCAGCTTGCAAAAAGACCAATCTGTGTTTTCTTTTATCTTGAAGTTTTTCAGTGTTTCAACACCAGAAGTGAGAAAAGCAAAAGCAACCTCAAGGCAAACGCCAACTCACCAAACCAACCTACCTTAGGAAATTAGAGGTAAATATGCACATACACTATATTACCAAAAGTATTGTGACGCCTGCCTTTACACACACATGAAATTTATTTGTCAATGTTTTTATTGGAGTTTAAGGATTTACAATACAAGTCAAAATAATTTTGCAGTAAAGTAACATGTTAACAGTACCATACATGAAAGCACATGGTAATATCTCTGAACAAGTATGTATTATATTACTTATTGGTTATTGATTCGCACCACCAGTAATTATTCCTTACTAGATGTGATGGTGGAAAGGTTTTTACGTGGGTTTCGTACTCAGACCTTCTTAAGAGGTCATTCAGCTCGGGTAGAGTTAATCAATGTCGTGAATGGTGCGAATCAACTCGTAGAGATTGCTGGTTTATCCGCCGAAGTTTGCAGTCGGATATTGTCGCCTCGAACTCGAGGAAAATTATACACATTGAACGTTAACAGAAAAATGTAAAGATCAAACAGTTCCCTGTTGCCATAAGGCGTCACTTCGTGTGTGTGTAAATGTTGGTTATACTAGACCATCCTATGCCTTGAGGTGGGGTGGTCTTCCCCGGGGACACCCCGTTTGGGTTCACTTTTCACACATGAAATTTAATGGTATCCCAGTCTTAAACCGTATGGTTCAATACTTTGCAGCTATAACCGCTCCAACTCTTCTGAGAAGCAGTGGTGGCTGGTGCTCCATTTTTTTTTTGGGGGGGTGGCAAATAAACCACCCAACCCCCCCGGGTCAGTCAGTCGATTGATCAAACCCTCCACCCAGAGGCGGCTCTAGGCTTTGTGAGGCCTTAGACAAAACTTAGATATGAGGCCCCACTCACGCCCATAATTGGAAAAATAATTAAAGTGATAAAAATTAACTGTATTAGGAGGGTACAGTATAGGGGGAGGGTACGTGGACAGTACAGGGGGAGGGTAAGTGGACAGAGTACAGGGAGCAGGAGGGTACAGTACAGGGGGGAGCAGGAGGGCACAGCACGAGGAGAGGGTAAGTTGGCACAGTACAGGGGGGAGAAAATGGGCACAGTACAGGGGAGGTAGGTAAGTAGACACCGTACAGGGGGTAAGAGGGTACAGTAAGGTGGCAGTGTTGAATAATATAGATAGACGGTGGAATGACATGGGAGAATGGGGGACATGCCACAGATGAATGGATGGAGGGGACATGACACGGGTAAAAGAGGGGGGACATGACACGGTTGAATGGGAGAGGAGCACGACACGGGAGGACGAGGGGGGACATGACATGGGAGGACGAGGGACATGAGACAGGTGAATGGGAGGGGGACATGACAGGTGCATGGGAGGGGGATATGACATGGGAGGATTATGTCAATTAAAAATAGTGAAATTAATAAAAAGGTTAATACCCGCACTCACCCCGGAGTATAGATTCAAAACAGATTCCGGAGTGTTTCGGATCTCGGCGGAGACCCACCTCCCAAACTAGTTAGCTGACTGACTG
>BLSH010396938.1:261716-271842 GCA_018402905.1 Glandirana rugosa
ACAAGTCCTAAAGTACCCCCTAGCACATGACCCCCCCCCCCCCCCAAATCACACCAAGTGAACTGCATGGCTGCCCCCATATCTCACCTTCTTCTTCAGCCCCCTCCTCTGCACAGCTGAATAAATGACACGGATCACAGAGCTCAGATCAGCGTGGCTCTCGTGCAGCGGTGAGCTTCCTCCCTCCCCTCCCTCCTCCTCCGTGCACAGGAAAACATCAGAGCAGGAGGGGGAGGGGCGGGTTCAGTTCTCTCCACTCTGCACTGTGTGTCAGGCAGCCGGGAAGAGCTGCCGGATGCTACACACAGTGGAGCTTGCGGCGTGCGGGAATGAAAAAAACCCCGCACAAGCCGCGGGCATTGACTATGAGTCAGTGCAGCACTCAGGAGGTTGAGGCACGGGCAAATTAGGCGGCCGCGAGGCCCCTGGCAGTGCGAGGCCTTAGGCGGCCGCCTTTTTTGCCTAATTAGCGAGCCGCCTCTGCCTCCACCCCCCCCATCACTCGGTCGATTGGCAAACAAGCCCCCCATCACTCGCCCATCCGCCCACTAGACCCACACTTACCTCATCCAGGCCGCGGGCAGCACTCGCTCATCCCCCCATCCATCCCCATTCACGGCTCAGCCATCCCCATTCATAGCTTACCCATCCCCATCCACGGCTCATCCATCCCCATCCATGGCTCATGACATGTTAAAAAGGCTCATTATGCCTCCTAGAATATACTTTGGGGTGTTTTCTTTCCAAAATGGGTAATTTTTTGGGGCGTTTCCATCATCCTGGTGCTCCAGGACCTTCAAAAGTGCAAGTATGTATAATTATATGTATAATTTATGCTCCTAGAACTCCCGATGGTGCTCCCTGTAGGGCCTCTGTATGTGGCCTGGCTGTGTAAAAGTCTCACACATGTGGTATTGCCATACTTAGGAAGAATACTAGAATGTATTTTGGGGTGTCATTTGTGGTATGCATATGGTGTGTGTGAGAAATAACCTGTTAATATGACAATTTTTGTGAAAAAAAGGAAAACAAAATGTTTATTTTTCAAAAAGTTGTGGGAAAACATTACAACTCACAATGCCTCTTACTAAATACCTTGAAATGTCTTCTTTCCAAAAAGGGGTGATTTGGGGGGTATTTGTACTTTCCTGGCTTGTTAGTGTATCAAGAAACAGTACATCAGATGTGATCGATTTTTAGTGATTGGCACCATAGCTTGTAGACTCTATAACTTTCACACAGACCAAATAATATACACTAATTTGGGTTATTTTTACCAAACATATGCAGCAGTATAAATCTTGGCCAAAATTTATGAAGACAAATTACTAAAATTTTATAACAGAAAGGAAAAAAATGCATTTTTTTAACAAAATTTTCTGTCTTTTTTCATTTACAGCGCAAAAAATAAAAACCCACTGGTGATTAAATACCACCAAAAGAAAGCTCTATTTATGTGAAAAAAGGACAACAATTTCATATGGGTGCAGTATTGCATGACTGAGTAAGTGTCATTCAAAATGTGAGAGCACTGAAAGCTTGAAAATTGGTCTGGTTAGGAAGGGGGTTTAAGTGCCAAGTGGGCAAGTGGTTAAATGTTACGGGAACAGTGCCATGCCAAGCTGACCAAGATTTTCCATAGAAGACAATGTTAAATATAATGGGAGCAGTGCCACGCCAAGCTGACCAAGATCTCCCAGGAGCCAATGCAAAACTGTAAATCAGGTAAGTGAACAGAAAAAATAAATAAATTGCCAGTTCATTTTAAGGATGGACATTAATGCTGCATTGTGAGGAGTGAAAAATGTGGGTGGATCCTCAGATGGTCCCAAGTAAAAAAGATAATTTAACAAATCCAAACGGTACAAACAGTACTGGACATCTAATTTATTAATACTTTTGAAATTTCAGACATAAAACCAAATGTTGCAACTCACATGAACACAGGGAGATACTGTAGATACAATTTTTATTTAAGACAGGGTGATAGGAAACTAGCTGATGCTACATTACAACTACATTGTATTTCTTTAAGAGTTTTATCTACAAATTAATTTTCTTTTTTATTAAAGTGGAAGTTCATCCAAAAACTAAAATCTCTAAATCTACTTGCATCCACAATCTAACCCTGTAAAGCAAAAATCGCTATACATACACTTTCTGAAGCCGCTCTGGTCTGGTCTCTAGCAGCAGAAGCAGTGTTGCCAACCTACCAGATTGAAATTTACTGGCACAATGCCAAAAATTTACTGGCACAGTCAAGTTTTTACTGGCATTTCCAAAAGTTACAAAAGTACAGTTTTATGCGCAAATTTCAGTATTTAGGCTACAAACAAGTACAATACGCAATTAGCAATATGATTTAAGGTAGATAGTAAGGCAAAAAACATATTTCTTATTTTATTTTCGATATAGTAAGTAGCTCAGGGACAGGACTTAGGAGGGCAAGAAATTAGAATGGGCAGGCACATACGTGAAATTGACTCTCACAGTGACACTGACAGCAGTGTGCAGCAGCACATATGAGTCCCCTCCTGAGTCACAGTGAGTCTTTCTCCTAGTCAGGTGGTCTCTCCAGTCTAAACAGCACTGACAGTCCCGCTCCCAGCCTGCCTTGCTCCCATACCACAGACTGGCACACAAGGCTCTGGCTGCTCTGCATGGCTCCTTTGCACCATGACCGCACACCACATGCTCAGGCATTGCCTCTGCCAAAGCCACCCGAACTAACTGTAGCAACTCAGATGGTCGTGACCAGCTCCAGACTGAGCCTAGCATCACAGCCATATTTTTACTGGCAACCTTTTTCTTTTACTAGCATTTACTGGCAAGGGAAAATTGCCTGTTTTTTACTGGCTGCCAAGCTGACTGTTAGCTCTGTGCGGGAGACAGCCAGCTGTGAAATGCATGGGAAGTGATGTCACCTGTGGGGGAGATTTCCTAAAACTGGAGCACTCAGAATCTGGTGCAGCTGGGCATGGTAGCCAATCAGCTTCTAACCTCAGCTTGTTCAGTTAAGCGTTGGCAATTAATCCTGGAAGCTGGTTTCTGTGCAGAGCTGCACCAGATTTTGCACTCTACAGCTTTAGTAAATAACCCCCATAGAGTTGCTATGGGGCTTCAATTGTCGGCTTCCTCTTCTGCACCCGCCTCCACAGAGAAGCCACCGCTGACAGCTTAGCCTGGGACCGGACCAAAGCAGCTTCAGAAAAGGTATGTATAGCGATTTCTTCTTTACAGGGCTAGATAGGTTAATCTTAGCTTGTGGATGCAAGTAGATTTAGAGATTTTAGTTTTAGCCTGAACTTCTACTTTAAATTAAGAATACTACAGTATATCAGTGGATCCCAATGCACAACCTGTCAGTACTCGGTGAGCCCCCTGCTGCTTTTTTTTTAGATTCACTAAAAAGGACTGTTTGTGGCGGGGGATTGGTAAGTGGGGGTTCATATAGGGTAATGGTATGCTTTGCCCATGGAAGACAAAGCAATATGTCCATGTTGAGGCTGGCCCCAACAGCTTAACATACTCACTGTTTGACCACCAGGATTAAAGTGAGATAGCCCTATGTAAGCTCCAAGTCATGACTTTGCTGAGGATCCTCTTCTCACACCATATGACAGCACTGGATGCCTGAGTAGACAGTCACCAATAGGGTTTAGCAGACTGCTTTCAGATCGGCTACTCTTTTCTTTATTTAGCAAGTGTGGGTGTTTTTAGTATAATCAGAAGTTTGATTTATTCCATTTAGTGTTCTTTGTATACGTGTTGGGTATTTTTTCCCTTTTTGGTGTATTTGATCAATATTTGTGTACTGTCGCTTTTTTTTACTCTACTTTTTCACTTTTTTTTCTTTGAAGAAAATGGTAAACTAATGAGACTAATAAAGGGTAATTTTTAGCACAAGAACAGGTCCAGGATAGAAGAAAGGGCTTCCCTAACCCCCAGTAGTCAAAGCCCATTGCACCCTTTAAAGTTAAAAACACCAATACTTCTCCTTCCCCATCCACCCCAATGCAGTTTGCCAAATAGCCATTTTTTTTCCTAAATATTCAGATTTTCACTGAAATTTCATGGCATTGGAAAGTCTTACTTCCTTACTCCCTAATCACCAGGCAACAGTACACAGGTTGAAGGTGAGTGAGTCACATGCTACACCATTTCTATTTATTACCAATAGAAAAATGCCGCAACAGGCAGAAAAGGGAAGCTCACATTATTCACATCAAGCTGATCTCTATTACATGTGTATATGTGTACATTGAAGAGAATATGGGGTTGATTTACTAAAACTGTGCAAAATCTGGTGCAGTTGTGCATGGTAACCACTAACTTAAGCTTTTTAAACTAAGCTAAATTCAAGCTGATTCTATTCAGAGCTGCACCGTATTATCCACTCTCCAGTTTTAGTAAATCAACCCCTATACATTTCTTTTAATTATGGCCACTTTCAATAAATGTAATATATGTATGATAATAGGCTATGATTACAATTTTTCAAATCTTTGGGGCTTAGGCATATTTAAGGATCCCTACCTAGCAATCTTGTCCATGCTGCGGGTCTGCTAACCAAACAAATGACAATATAGAATGATCTGGAATATTGGTCTGTCCAAGGTTTTCTGAATTTGTTTTTCTGTACTATAACACAAATGACCTGTTGGGCCAAATCTGAAATGCCAAGAGCTATATACCTTCAATGGCAGGCTTTCAAACTTATTTATAGAAGGAAGCTCATGATTAGTCCTAATAATCTCTTATTGATTTCAAAGGCGGTTGAGCCAAAATAACACTTAGCACCATTAGTAAGTTTGTGTTTATGCTTAATGTTGGTATAGAAACCCAATCCTTTTCCATGATTGCTACTGCAGGACCCTGAAAGTGGCTCATAGTTCTAATCAGTAGCTGTGGTCAACAGACCATTTCCTGCTTGGAAAACATGATTGCCAACAGCTCAGAGGCTAGGTGCCATAAACATTAACATTGCAGGAGAACCTCTAAAAGGTGCTCATTCATAAAAGTGGAACCAGTGCCACCAAATTATGCATCATAATAAGTCCAATAGTATACCGTATAGCGTATGATACATAAAATCTGCAATTGTGTGTTCAAAGCCAACTTCCAACTTTTTTTTTGCTCCACATATACTGTGGGAAGGTTAGACCCTCAGTTTTATTTTCACTGCTCAAACAGAACACAAAAGGTAAAAGTCCCAAACAAGAATGAAGCCATACCACAATTCAATGTAAATGGCTGCATTGTAGTCATAAAGGCCCTTTGGAGAAAAAAAACATGACTAACTAAATGCAAAACATGCACCCCCACCCATAAAAATAACTAATATATATATATATATATATATATATATATATATATACGATTTTAAATCCTAAATCCACCTTGTTTCACGTCGGGAAATTTGACGATATATATACAGTATCTCACATTTTTGTAAATATTTTATTATATCTTTTCAACACTGAAGAAATGACACTTTGCTGCAATGTAAAGTAGTGAATGTACAGCTTGTATGACAGTGTAAATTTGCTGTCCCCTCAAAAAAACTCAACACACAGCCATTAATGTCTAAACTGCTGGCAACAAAAGTGAGTACACCCCTAAGTGAAAATGTCCAAATTAGGCCCAAAGTGTCAATATTTGGTGTGGCCACCATTATTTTCCAGCACTGCCTTAACCCTCTTGGGCATGGAGTTCACCAGAGCTTCACAGGTTGCCACTGGAGTCCTCTTCCACTCCTCCATGATGGCATCACGGAGCTGGTGGATGTTAGAGACCTTGCGCTGCTCCACCTTCCATTTGAGGATGCCCCATAGATGCTCAGTAGGGTTTAGGTCTGGAGACATGCTTGGCCAGTCCATCACATTTACCCTCAGCTTCATTAACAAGGTAGCAGTCATCTTGGAGGTGTGTTTGGGGTCCTTATCATGTTGGAGTACTGCCCTGCAGCCCAGTCTCCGAAGGAGGGGATCATGCTCTGCATCAGTATGTCACAGTACATGTTGGCACTCATGGTTCCTTCAATGAACTGTAGCTCCCCAGTGCCGGCAGCACTCATGCAGCCCCAGACCAAGACACTCCCACCACCATGCTTGACTGTAGACAAGACACACTTGTCTTTGTACTGCTCACCTGGTTGCCGGCACACACGCTTGACACCATCTGAACCAAATATGTTTATCTTGGGCTCATCACACCACAGGACATGTTTCCAGCAATCCATGTCCTTAGTCTGTTTGTCTTTAGCAAACTGTTTGCGGGCTCTTTTGTGAATCATCTTTAGAAGAGGCTTCCTTCTGCAATAACAGCCATGCAGACCAAATTGATGCAGTGTGCGGTGTATGGTCTGAGCACTGACAGGCTAACCCCCCACCCCTTCAACCTCTGCAGCAATGCTGGCAGCACTTATAGGTCTATTTCCCAAATACAACCTCTAGATATGACGCGGAGCACAGCACGTGCACTCAACTTCTGTGGTTGACCATATAAGGCCTGTTCTGAGTAGAACCTGGCCTGTTAAACTGCTGTATGGTCTTGGCCACTGTGCTGCAGCTCCGTTTCAGCGTTTTGGCAACCTTCTTATAGCCTAGGCCATCTTTATGTAAAGCAAAAATTATTTTTTTCAGATCCTCAGAGAGTTCTTTGCAATGAAGTGCCATGTTGAACTTCCAGTGACCAGTATGAGAGAGTGAGAGCAATAACACCAAATTTAACACACCTGCTCCCCATTCACACCTGAGACCTTGTAACACGAACGGGTCACATGACACCGGGGAGAGAAAATGGCTAATTGAGCCCAATTTGGACGTTTTCACTTAGGGGTGTACTCACTTTTTTGCCAGCGGTTTAGACATTAATGGATGGGTGTTGTGTTATTTTGAGGGGACAGCAAATTTACACTGTTATACAAGCTGTACATTCACTACTTTACATTGTAGCAAAATGTCATTTCTTCAGTGTTGTCACATGAAAAGATATAATAAAATATTTACAAAAATGTGAGGGGTGTACTCATTTTTGTGAGATACTGTATATATATATATTATATAAAGATTTATTTAAATATCCATAGTAATAAAACAAAAATTCAAGCAAGTTCCATAACTGTTACAGTTTCGGGCTAGACATATTAGTGCCCTTCCTCAGGCTGGAACAAGTCAAATTCATTACAAAAAAATCACACATATATAGCAAAGTGTCATTTCTTCAGTGTTGTCACATGAAAAGATATAATAAAATATTTACAAAAATGTGAGGGGTGTGCTCACTTTTGAGAGATACTGTGTTATATATATATGTATATATATATATATATATATATATATATTATCCCAAATAATGCATTCATCACTGCCTCACACTCTGTAAATATAACAATAAATAAAACAGTGCCATAAAATCATCAGTTCTGAGAGACCAAGGTCTGACTTTTGATGCATCCATCCCAAACTGTTGGTATTATAATACAGTATAAAGGTAGAAAACACAGAAAATATTGCTATGATTTTCGTATCAATATCAGTTGAAGTTGTTGCAAAGTAAGTATCTATTAAAAGACATTGTGCACTTTCCAATGTATTTGTTGTTTTAACTAGGTATTAGTGTGGGTATATTCCCTGCGTTGTATGTTTGCCTTACATTGTAATGATGGACTCACATGTTGTGGCACCAGTTTGTAGTGTCGAGGCTGATCCACTCCCCTATTTCCATATATTCATCAGCCTAGATTGTCCCAATACGTTAAATAGACAAGACAACTGCAAGAGACAGAAACTGCTGACACAGGAATATAAAGATGTACTCTTCTATACAGGGTAACAAATGACACCATGGAATTACATAAAGGAAAATTGCCTTTGAAGGCGTGCCACCATCATATATGTTAAAATCGAATATATAGTACATGGTGGACTTTGTAGGCACACATGAGACTAAGCAATACAATAAAAGTATATTTTATTTTACAACTTGTTAAAAATTGGCAGTCACAGACCGAATAAAAAATAGTATATGAGTACTCGTAACAAAAGGAGTACAAACAAGGTAACAGTCTACAAGATATTATACTGAATTTCATCAGGATATGATACCAAATACCAAAAACTGTATGTAGATAGTAATCAGCAAAGGTCAAGAATATGATACCAAGTACCAAATACTGTATGTAGATAATAATCAGCAAAGGCCGGGATACCAAGTACCAAATACTGTATGTAGATAGTATTCAGCAAAGGTCTTGGAATTACATACTTGCCAACCATCCCTAATTTCTCTGAACATTCCCGGGATTTAGACCTTTTTGTTGGCCTTAACGTTTCCCAGGAAATGTCCCGGGAAATCGCTTTTTTCCTGATTTTTTGTCGCCAGCCACTAGAAGTCAGCAGCCAGCACTTAGAATGTCTCTGCCGCCATTATGAAGAAGAGTAGCTCATGGAGCAAGGAAGAAAAAAAAGGTGAAGCCCGGGTGGCAATGAAAGCGGCTGCCCCATTGGCAGCCGCCCGGGCTCCGCCTTTTGTTTCTTCCTTGCTCCAGGAGCTGGTCTTCTTCATAATGGCGGCGGAGAATGAGATGTAGAATCACCAGCAGTGGCATCCCAGTGCATGCACCTCGTCAGACCCAGGGGGGATAGTGTCTCACTCTGTCACACAGAGTGAGACACCAGATCCCCCCTGGGGACACAGGGACCATTATCCCCCCTGGGGACACTGGGACCACTATCCCCCCAGGGACCACCATCCCCCCTGGGGACACCACGGACCACCATTCCCCCGAGGACACAGGGACACCATCCCCCGCTGGGGACACAGGGACTACAATCCCTCCCTGGGGACACAGGGACCACCATCCCCCCTGGGGACACAGGGACCACCACCCCCCGGGGACACAAGGACCACTATCCCCCCTGGGGACACAGGGACCACCATCCCCCCCTGGGGACACAGGGACCACCATCCCCCCAGGGACAAAGGGACCACCATTTCCCCCTAGAGACACAGGGACCACCATCTCTCCGGAGGGACAGGGACCACCATCCCTCCTGGGGGACAGGGACCATCATCCCTCCTGGGGGACAGGGACCACCATTCCTCTTGGGGGACAGGGACCACCATCCCTCCTGGAGGACAGGGACCACCATCCCTCCTTGGGGACAGGGACCACAATCCCTCCCGGGGGACAGGGACCACCACCCCTCCTGGGGGACAGGGACCACCATCCCTCCTGGGGGACCACCAGCCCTCCTGGGGGGCAGGGACCACCATCCCTCCAGGGGGACAGGGACCACCATCCCTCCTGGGGGCAGGGACCACCATCCCTCCTGGGGGGCAGGGACCACCATCCCTCCTGGGGGGCAGGGAGCACCATCCCCCCTCTTGGGACAGGGACTCCCATCTCCCCTGGGGACAGGGGCCCCATCTCCCCTAGGGACAGGGACCCCCATCTGCCCTTATATCCGACCATGATGGTGTCACCCCTATCCATGACAGCATGCAGATTTGGGGTGCACACTGTGACCATGCACTGCCGGCCCGAAACTAGCCTGCCCAGCGCACTGCAGGGCATTGTGGCAGGCTAGACAGGAGAGAGCCCAATGAGCTAGCTTGCTAAGTGTCTACTGCTCTGTCCTGTTGTCACTCCACAGCAGCAGGTGGCAGGCTAGATTGGCAGATTAATTATTAAGGGGGGTGACACCATGTTTTACCACACCAGATGACACCAACCCTAGTGGCGCCACTGCAAATCACCAATACATAAAAGCACGAACTAGCTGTATCTGTGGTGACAAAGTGACACAAACTGCATCTAGTGACAAGTCAGCCAAGCTGCATCTGGTGGCAGGCGACAGCGGCAAGTGACACGCTGCATCTGGTGGCAGGCGACGGTGGCAAGTGACACACTCAGGGCTCCCACTGATTCTGCATTATGGATACTTGAACTATTTCATTTTATATTTGTAGTGCTGATCTCTTGAGGGTTGCTTAACCGCTTGCCGACGGCTGATCGGCAATTGACGGCGACAATGTGGCTCTGTAACGCGAATCGCCGTCATACAACGGCGGCGGCGATACAGAGCCACTGTGAGCGCGCGCGCGCCGCCGGGTAGACCAC
>BLSH010396938.1:272726-287925 GCA_018402905.1 Glandirana rugosa
ACGGCCAGTTAAAGAATTAATTCCCCCCCCCCTTGGGTTTCCCCATTCTGAGAGTCATCCACCACCCCTGATACTCTGGGTTCACTCATATTGCAATGTTCCATTGAGAATCAAACTCTTTCAGTAATGGAAACCACAACACAGTTAGAGTTAGAAATGTTTACTTAACTCTTATTTCTGCAGAAATTACAACCTTTAAGTAACAAAATATAGGCCATGCCTCTAAGAATTATTGATTAACAGAAATTGTTGACATAAGTATCACAATCATTCACATTCACAAATTAACCTTATAATTCTGGCGAACAAAAGGAGTAGTAACTTCTGCCACTCCCTATATTCTCCAACAGCAATAGTAGTGTTACCCATGTCCGATCTCTGCCAACAAGCATTCGTTCCCAGCATCTTCACCGGCATCAGTCCACCTCGGCTGAGTCGCCGTATGGCCATGCCCCTCCGACGACTCAGCCGAGGTGGACTGATGCCGGTGAAGACGCTGGGAACTAACGCTTGTTGGCAGGACACGGGTAACAGACCACCCAACAAACACACACAAATATTTGCTTTTTACTTGATGCATGTAAGCACAATTTTATTGGATTAAAGCTCTATTTTATGAAATTATGCACTATTAGAGGCTTTCTTGCTTTTTCTCTGATTGAGTAACTGGCCCTGAGGGGAATACAGAGGCGGAAAGTTGATGTGCATTTACTAACATTCATCTGGTGAGCCTCAGTGTGTGTATATGTCCGTCACATGATGGCACTGGTGGAGGAAACATTTTTTAGCCGCAGTGGATATCAATCTGCAATATTAGCACAAGTGATGTTCTGCGACTCACGCATTGGACTATTTTGAGCACTTGCACTTTTATTCATGCACTAATTGGTGGACATTATTAATGCACTTTTTAATTGTATTGCATTTGCGCTGCTGAAAATTAATTGTGTTTAGTTTTCATTTAATGTATTATTCTGTTTTGAAAGCAGCAGCAATCTTTCACGTTATACCCACTGTGGAGGGGTTTGATTTAGCGAGGTGACTCTAAGTTTATTTAGTTTGTTTATTTATTTTATAATAAGACCCTGTCTACTGCAAAAAAAAAAGTGTCCCTATACATTTTTTGACAGTGTTGGCAACTATGGAATTACATGGCCAATGCACATCCTTTGCAGGTGCAGGTAGGAAGCTACAACAAGTGTGATTCAATGGAAATAAAGATTCTAATATAATAACATATACAAGACTCTGAGGCCTCATACACACGGACGTTTCTTAAAAAATAAACAAAACGCCGGGCCTGAAAAAAATCGGTCTTTTTCGGCGTTATGCATCGGCGTTAGTGAGCATTAGTGAGCGTCGGCGTCAATAGGCTTTTTTTAAAAAAAATGATCCCTCTGATATTTTGCATCAAAAAACGCCGGTTACCGCCGGTACAGTATTAGTTGGCGTTAGTTGGCGTTTTGCGGCATCGGCATCAAAGAACGCCAAAACGTTACAGCCTCAGAACGCGCTGGCCGTGGGTTCTAGTTTCAGCACACTAATGCCGACGCCATCTACAGCTCAAAAACGTTGGCGTTTTTATGGGGCCATTGACTAACATGGAGAGCTGCAAAAAATGCCAGAAAACGCCAGCATCAAAAAACGTCCTTGTGTATGAGGCCTTAATATTGCAGGAAAGCTCCCTTATACTAATGAAAAGAAGTTGGTGGTGGTGCGTATGGGGGCCCAGCTTATTTTTACATGGTTGACTGGGACTCCACCTTTACATACAGGGTCGCAGAGTGTCTCCCTGTTGTTCAGCCCAAACCCACATACTGTTTAATGCACAAATATAAGTAAGGAGTACTCACACAAAGGTCTATGTTGTACACGTGGTCCAAACAGTTGGTCCAAACAGGAGCTCCAGAACTATCTGCTTGGGACCCCTGGGACACAGGGACCTGGGCGACCTGACGCATGCTACATGAGGGGGTTCTCTCTCACCGTCAGGCAGAGGACTCCTTTTCTTTCATCACCACCCACTCCAGAGCTGAATAGGCTTGTAGTAGTAAAGCACATATCTTCCCACCAAGCATTGGTTGTACCCAACTTTTTACTCCTGTAGAACATTACACAGAGGCTTCTTATTGCTAAAATAATTTCTTTACATCTCAACATGAGGCAGCAGTTCAACAAGATGGTGTCAACTTTTCCAAATAATGAGGAAGTAGAATACATCAATCTTTTACACCATTGCATCTTGCAAAACAGTAGAAGAGCAAAGTGGTATTCCCAACCTGATAACAGTCCATACCTTCCCAAAAATAATGGGCAAAGTCCCACACAGCCCCTCACTTCAAGGAGAGAGCACACTAAACTCCTCAACCTCTTCTCCATTTTGTGTTTCTCCCTCAACCCCAAGCTCCTCACAATATAAAGGGGCACCCCACATCACTATTCTACCTCTAAGGAAGAGCCATTCTTATACAGGAACTCTACCTGCCTACAGGTGTTTCAGGAGGGCAAAGGAGAAGTATTGTGCTCTTTGCATTCGACCTGTATGCTGATCTTAGGATGCCGCTCAAATCTAGGGGTGACATTACCAAGATCCTCAGGTGAATGGAAGCAGGCTGTCAAAAACCCATCAGCAGTAATATTTGCTGAAAATTAATCGGCTTCAACCCACAAGTCTCCACCAATACGCCACACCCCCTGACACATTTCACCCCACCCACTGGGGCTCAGTCGTAGGAACTCTTTGCAAAGGTGCTCTTTGCATACCTTTTAATGCTTTTGCAGATTTTTCTCTTCTCCCTATCCTTTTGATAGAAGTAGATAGAACAGGTAGTTATGGATAATTTCCCACTTCCTGTCTATTTGGCAGATGCTAATAATATCCCTCCAACATGCAAATAGGTAACAATACAAATGTGTGTCCCAATAAGGGAAATTCCTCTCACTTTCAGTCCAAATTATGACAGAACAGAAAGGAAAAATCACCTCTATGGAGGCAAGGACGGTAAGTAAAGTCCAAATGGATGCTCAATAAAACCAATTTATATCGGTGGAGGCTATGTGGGAGCAGGGATCTTTCAGCAGCAAGCCAACACACCTGGCTGGGTGAAAACTAGAGCTCAGGCAATCAGCAAAGTTCACACTCCATTCTGATTGAATAGCTAGCTGGGACTCAGCACGAAGATGTGCTGAATCTTTTCTAAGGCTGGATTCACACCTATGCATTTTTAGTGCTTTTTGCATTTTGCAGATTTGCACTGCAGTCCATTTAACATAGTTTCCTATGGAACACATTCTGCAGTGCAAATCTGCAAAATGCAAAAAGCACTAAAAAGGCACAGGTGTGAAACCAGACTTAGAGATTGCTGCTTATAAAGCAGTGGCCTAGACTAGAGGGAAGGAGTTCTGACCCCATGCCCACCATGTGTATCAACAGCCATGGCCAGCAGGCATACAGACAGATTTGTGTCCTGTACAAATCAATGGCTGATGCCAACGCCAATTGCATGTAACTGTTCAAACCAGTGGTTCCATGTGAATAGGGCTTCTAGATGCAGACAGGTCTGTGCGATTCTGGTCGTGCACAAACCGAACACAGCTAATCACCCAGTTTGTATGCAGCAATAGCACAGATATGAAGTTTAGCTGCATCTGAATTCTGCAGTCTTTTCACCTCTAGCCCCCTGCATGAATAAAGCCCTAAGACATTTATACCAGAAAAAAAAGAGAGGGAAGTGCCTACTAAGTGTAGTATTTGGACTGTTTAATAGAAAACACAACTGGCAACTCCTATGCCTAAAAACAGAAGAAAGCTCATGATATATAAAAGCCACTATCGTGTATGTGCTATCCCCCACCTTCTGTGCACGGTGTCAAGCTGTGTGTCCGGGTAGACTGTAGGAAGATGACACCACAACTTCTGGGGATCACACTGGAACACACGCTTGGTGGAACTAATGTCACAGTATTTCACGTGTTTGGTAACATGCACACTCTTTTTTTTTTTTTTTTACAGAGATCGCTTCTGCTCTTGAGACAGCTGCCACAAGTGCTATGAACTTCTTTTAGAGACTTTCTATTGGACTTATATCCATTTTTTCTTTTCTGCATATTTATGTTCATTGGGTCCACCTGATCGGTCTGTGCGCCAACTTTCTTTCCTCCCTAAGACATTTATAGATTATAGTTTTTTATGCAGCCTCCACTGAAATAAATATGTTTTGTTGAGAGTTCAACTGGACTTTTAAGCCTCGTACACAAGGGATGACGATCGTACGTACGATCGTCTCAAATTGTATGTTGGCTGTTGTATCTAGCATACTGACTGCACTACACGATCGTACGACCAAAGAAAGAACGTTCAGGTGCATGTAATTAGCATCCGGCCATTCCTGACTTCTGAGCATGCGTGTTTTGCACAGTACAACTTGTTGTACCAACTTCTCTGTACACACGATACAACAATCGTATGACCGCTTGTTGGTACAACCAAATTTTCTAGTTTGCTCATACAACTCCCGTTGTACGACTGGCATATGTCGGCTGTTCTAATCGCGCGTATGAATGATCGATTTTGCACATAACGTTCGTTCGTACGACCTGTTTTATACGATCTTCGTCCCGCGTGTACGAGGCTTTAAAGTCTGCCAGGTGATCTACCCAACAGGGACACAGGCAGCGTTTAAAACCCAACAGAAGTCCAAAGCCTTCGAAGCTCTTTTTTAAACTATAAGATATTTGGCTGAAGCCTGCAGCTTTTAAGTCTTACAAATGTTCTCAGTGTGTGGCCATTGCTGATGACCTTTTAATCACAATGAACATGAATGGGAAGTTATTGACTGGAGAAAATTGCTGCTAGCTTACATGGGTTTCTAAAAAAATAAAATGTTGGTTTGTAATGATTCCCAGCAGCACGGTGACTGTAGGCGCCTCTTCTACAGGAGCAATTTGTAGCATATTTAAAACCAAGAACAATGATACATCACAGCTTACCAGACCTCAGATGTGGTGGTTGAATTTATTCTCTTTTTTAAGGCTTTTTTTTCTATTATTTTCAATGAGTGATCTTACTAGTGTAGGGCACCCCCTAAGAAGCCGCAAGTAGAATGGGATCCCCCACCTGTACAGGCAGGGTGGGGGATTTACGCACTCACTCCAGAGAACAGTCTTTGTTTTTTGTTTTATTGTGGGATTAGAACTTGGATAGGGATTGGAAAATTATGGGATGCCCATTTGACTCCAGACAAACTTCAGGGACAACCTCTCCTATATACAGTCTATATACACCATTCTGCTTAGGGTTGACACATCATCCCTTTAATCCAGGACACATATGAATTACACAGGTTGTTCTGAGGTTAATTTAATGCAGATAAGGCACCAAGTGAGTTTAATTACCACCTTAATCAGCCACAGAGCCTGTGTGATTAATATGTGTCCTGGATTAAAGGGATGATGTGGCAACCTTAATTCTGCTTCCTCCAGCACTCGCTTGCAGAACTCCAGCTGTGTCACCGTGTTGCAATTTAGTAGCTAAAGCCCATTACAGGCAGGAACTTGCAGCCCCTTTATGCGAGGATAGGGTGACACAGCTCACACTTTCCCAGCACTTCCTATCTGTGGCCACTGATCCCAGCACCACCTCTCCAGGCACTGCCAACCCACCTGGCTGCAGCTGCTCCTTTCACTAGCACTGCTACTTTTACAAGGTAAACTGAGCTTTTAAAGGCAATTAGTGCACACAAAGTTGATTTATGTCATGTGTGGCTACTGAGAAAAATGTTTAAACAAATGTTTTTGGACCTGGAGTTCAACTTTATGGTTGGGGTTAGGAGCAGGCTACAATATAGGGTTAGCTTTTGGTGTTAGGAAATAGGGTTAAAGGTGTGCAGCTCTAGCTTTGTTGAGAAAATAACAATCACCTCCAGGAAAGCTAGAAACATTGCACAAACTTTAGCAAACTCTTTTGCAGACTTTCTCTGTATTGAAGAAAAAGCTTTTTGTTTGTCCTTTCTCAAGCTGATTTCTGGATGGTAGGGTCAGCCAGCCTTCATTATACCCAACCAAGCAATCTTAGTGTTGTAAAGAAAAAAGCTACATCGTCTGCACACTTTTAGGACAGGATGTGCCCTAGGGAGCATCTCACCAAAATAAAACTTCTATTACATCAACCCTTATTTCAATTTAGTCTCTTTGGAAAAGAATAACACCAATCACACAGGCAGGAGGTGACATTTCTGGGGGCATTACATAGACTAACAGTTTACAAAATGTGTATAGGTTGTCATGTGGAAAAGAAGTAACTTTTGATTTTATATCCAGTGAGGGAAAAAAGTATTTGATGCCCTGCTGATTTTGTACGTTTGCCCAATGACAAAGAAATGATCAGTCTATAATTTTAATGGTAGTTTTATTTTAACAGTGAGCAACAGAATAACAACAATATCCAGAAAAACGCATTTTAAAAAAGTTAGAAATTGATTGCATTTTAGTGAGTGAAATAAGTATTTGACTTCTTCCCAAAACATGCCTCAGTACTTGGTGGCAAAACCCTTGTTGGCAGTCACAGAGGTCAGACGTTTCTTGTAGTTGGCCACCAGGTTTGCGCACATCTCAGGAGGGATTTTGTCCACTCCTCTTTGCAGATCCTCTCCAAGTCATTAAGGTTTCAAGGCTGATATTTGGTAACTCGAACCTTCATCTCCCTCCACATATTTTCTATGGGATTAAGGTCTGGAGACTGGCTAGGCCACTCCAGGACCTTAATGAGCTTCTTCTGAAGTCACTCCTTTATTGCCTTGGCCGTGAGTTTTAGGTCATTGTGATGCTGAAATACCCATCCATGACCCGTTTTCAATGTCCTGGCTGAGGGAAGGAGGTTCTCACCCAAGATTTGATGGTACATGGCCCCGCCCATCGTCCCTTTGATGAGGTGACATTGTCCTGTCCCCTTAGCAGAAAAACGCCCCCAAAGCATAATGTTTCCACCTACATGCTTGACTGTGGGGATGGTGGTCTTGGGGTCATAGGCAGCATTCCTCCTCCTCCAAACACGACGAGTTGAGTTGATGCCAAAGAGCTTGATTTTGGTCTCATCTGACCACAGTTCTCCTCTGAATCATTCAGATGTTCATTAGCAAACTTCAGATGGGCTGTACATGTGCTTTCTTGAGCAGGGGGCATAGGCATGTGCAGGGGGTATGCCAAGTGTGCCTGGGCACACCCTAATCACTTTGTGTGGTGCTGATTCCACCTACTGCCTGGGCTTTCCCCCCTTGTTTCAGGAGAGGGAAGGGGCTGGAAAATATGTAATTTACCAGCCTCTTCCTTTTCTTAATGAACACCGCTCACTGTGTCCATTCATAGCTGAAGCATAGTAAACTGTGTTTACAATGCTTCAGTTTGTGAATGAACAGAAAGCTGCTCAGTACACAGCACTTCCCATTCATTCACTGCCCAGTGCAGCTGAGGCTGCAGAGAAAGAGTGTGTGTTTGAGTTTTGGGGTGCACACCCTAATGCAATAGGCTGCGCACACCTATGGCAGGGGCACTGCAGGATTTCAGTCCTTCACAGCATGGCGTGTTACCAATTGTTTT
Organism: Glandirana rugosa; assembly: GCA_018402905.1. Lineage (NCBI taxonomy): Eukaryota > Metazoa > Chordata > Amphibia > Anura > Ranidae > Glandirana > Glandirana rugosa. The sequence continues at coordinate 280,320 of BLSH010396938.1, forward strand.
CTGAATATATTCTCAGCTGCCTTGAGATCATGGACAAGATTCTCCCATGTAGTTCTGGCCAGATTCCTTATCGTTCTCATGATCATCGAAACGTGAGATCTTGCATGGAGCCCCAGATCGAGGGAGATTGACAGTTATTTTGTGTTTCTTCCATTTGTGAATAATCGCAACAACTTTTCTCACCCTCTCACCAAGCTGCTTGGCGATGATCTTGTAGCCCATTCCAGCCTTGTGTTGGTCTACAATCCTGTCCCTGACATCCTTGGACAGCTCTTTGGTCTAGGTCATAGTGGAGAGATTGGAATCTGATTGATTTATTGATTGCTTCTGTGGACAAGAGTCTTTTATACAGGTCACAAGCTGAGATTAGGAGCACTCCCTTTAAGAGAGTGCTCCTAATCTCAGCTTGTTATCTGTATAGAAGACACCTGGGAGCCAGAAATCTTGCTGATTGATAGAGGATCAAATATTTATTTCACTCATTAACCACTTCAGCCCCGGAAGGACTTCCCGCTTTAGGACCAGAGCACTTATTGCGATTCACCACTGCTTCGCTTTAACTGACAATTGCGCAGTCGTGCGACGTTGTACCAAAACAAAATTTGCGTCCTTTTTTTCCCACAAATAGAGCTTTCTTTTGGTGGTATTTGATCACCTCTGTGTCATTTCTGATTGCCACTATAAACAAAAGAAGAGCAACAATTTTGCAAAAAAAAAAAAACAAATTTCTTACTTTTTGCTAAAATACAAATCAAAAAAAAAAAAAAAAAAAAAAACATTTTTTTTCATTTTCAGCCGATTTATATTCTTGATCATATTTTTGGTAAAAAAAATCACAATCGGCGTTTATTGATTGGTTTGCGCAAAAGTTGCCGCGTTTACGGATGATGAGAATTCATTTCTAGGGTTTTTATTTTTACTAGTAATGGTGGCGATCTGTGATTTTTTTTTTAGCAGTACTGCGATATTGGGGCGGACATGTCGGACCATTTTGACGCTTTTTTGGGACCACTGGCATTTATACATCGATCAGTGCTATAAAAATGCACTGATTACTGTGTAAATGTCATTGGCAGTGAAGGGGTTAACCTGCAGAGGACACTCTAAGGGTTAACTGTGTTCCCTGGGCGTGTTCTAACTGTGGGGGGACTGCCCTGACTGGGGAAAGGGGATAATCACAGCTTCCATATACAGGAAGCCTGTGATCGCCGCCCTTCACCCTCTATGAGAACGGAGATCCATGTTTACTTACACGGACCTCTGTTCTCTCACTGTGGGGGGCATCGCGGGTAGCCAGCGGCGATCGAGTCCGCCCTACCCGCTCCCTGCCCCCGCCCGAACAGCGAGCGCTCATAATACTTATTATCGTGGCCACCGCCAGGTGACGGCATTTCGCGATAACAAGCTACCTTGCCGCAGTCATGCTGCAGCGGGTGGTCGGCAAATGGTTAAAATGCAAATCAATTTCTATCTTTTTTGAAATGTGTTTTTCTGTTGTTATTCTGTCTCTCACTGTTAAAATAAATCTACCATTAAAATTATTGACTGATCATTTCTTTGTCAGTGGGCAAACGTACAAAATCAGCAGGGGATCAAATACTTTTTTCCCCTCACTGTAGTAACTGAAGTTTCAAATTACCACATTTAAAAAATGAAACCTTTTACAACCCCATTCCATTGTTTTTTAAACTTAAGTGTTAAAGCTGAAGTTTAGATTCCCTACAGCTTTAGTCACATGACTTGCCTGTGTATCCCATGTTGTGCAGGCAGCTGGCTCCTGGAGAAATCTTCATTACAGGGATGCCTTTCCTTTTCCTGTCTCTGAACTTCCAGCACTGCAAAGGTTAACAGCTTCAGGTCTTCAGGGAGAACAGCAGTACAGATCATCCAAAGGGAATACACCCTCCTTCCTCCTCTCTTGAGAAAAGTTTTTAGTTAATTACATACCTATAACATGATCTGTGAATGGGGGAGAGTCTGACCAGTCACGGGATTCTCTCCCTCATTCACACATTGTGTTACACGCAGTGTAATCAATGAAAGATTTTTTTCTCAAAGGGAGGAGGAGAAAGGAGGGGATATGTTCCCATCAGATCATCTGTAATGCTGTTCTGCCTGATGACCTGAAGCTGTTAACCATTGCAACACTAGAGGTTCATCGGCCGGAAGAGGACAGGCATCCTGTGTGATCATTCACAGCTTTGGGTCTTCGGGCAGAACAATAGTACAGATCACTTTAAGGGGACATGCCCCTCCTTCCACCATTGAGGATTTTGCCTCCTGGAGAAATCTTCATTACAGAGATGCCTGTCCCCTTCCTGTCTCTGAACTTCCAGCATTGCAGCAGTTAAAAGCTTTGGGTCTTCATGCAGAACGGCAGTACAGATCATCTGAAGGGGACACAACTTCTTTCTACTCCTCAATTGAGAAAAGTGCTTTAGTTGATTACATTACCTATAAACTATAAGAGTCTGATCACAGTCACTGGATTCTCTCCTTCATTCACACATTGTGTTACACGCAGTGTAATCAATGAAAGAACTTTTCTCAATGGAGGAGGAAAAAGGAGGGGACATGTTCCCATCAAATCATCTATATAACTTCTGCCTGAAGACCCAAAGCTGTTTAACCATTGCAACACTGGAGGTTCAGCGGCAGGAAGAGGACAAGGCATCCCTGCAGTGAAGATTTCTCCAGGATCCAGAAACGTGATGTGACTTGTAGGGGATTTTGTTTCTGTTTAAACTTTTTTTTTTGCTGAACTTCAGCTTTTATACCCATTAATACTTACCTTAATCCATAGAACCATGACAGCCAGTATCCCAGATCTCTGAGCTTCAGCGCTGGAATGTGAGTGGGTACCTTTAGAAGCAGTCATGCTGTGATGACATGGCCACTGGTCCTGGACTGATTAGAGTGTAGTAATGATGGTGGCAACAAATCCAGTTGGAAACTGGCATCTAGAGCAGCTTTGCTTGTCACAGCAGAAATCTGCGGGGAGGAAGATCATGAGACTGCAGATAAGGCCTGCACACCAGGTATCTAGCTATAGGTAGATGATCCAGGGCAGATAGTGCATTTGTGCACCTAAAGTTGGAGTCTTATGCACCGGATCTAAAGGCCCAGTGTGCATGAGGCCTTAAAATGTTTGTAAACCCAACAATACAGTTATGTGTAAATGTAGTCTTTATATTTTTTTTGTTCATCCATTGTAAAATACCTGGTGATCTTGACAACTTCCCCAGGGTCTTTTAAAAACTGACCACGGCAAGCATGGAAGCAGGTCTGTGCCAGTGTGGTCAGGTTGCATCTATTGGATCGCTGTTAGGAGATGCAGAATGCGTATCTCTCGTAGTCCGCTTCATGGCCACACCCCCACCCAGTCCTACTGCATCGCAGGTTCAGCCTGTGGGAGCATGGCTCTGTCTCCTGGAACACAGCGCACAGATTGAGGCCCTACCTCCCTGCCCTGTGTTACATCACATTGTTACTGCCTCCTTCTTGTAGAGGTATGGCCCGCACCAGGGGGAGGAAGATGGTGAAGGAGTCTGGACTGCTGTGTGACTGCTGAAAAAAGGCAGAATAGCAGGTACACAGCAATTATTTATGTTAAATATATAGGCAATTTTCCCCAACTTGACCTATTAAGCACCAGGTGCACTCGAGACTGGCACTTTTTTGGCATATGGTCTGGTTCTGTCCTAAACTTCACCCATATTGTGCGGCAGTAGCCGAAACCTTGAGTGGTGTCTGTGACATGGTTGTACCCTTGGATCTTTTGGTCCTATTGTTGAGTCACTTAGAAGATATACAGTAGTTGGAGACAGGTGTACCAAGCTTTGTCTCACTTTTACGCTATTTTATGCAAGAAGGGAAACCTTGTTGAGATGGAAATCTGTGGCGTTCCCTACACGTGCTTCATAGATGCAATCTGTCAATTCTGTTTTACCTCTATACAGAATTACATATCAGAGTAGTCAATGTCCGAAGAAATTCGATAACATTTAGTCAAATTGGATTGATGCTTGCGGCTAAGTTTCAATCCTCATTAAGATGTAACTTACTTTGAGAGTATTTAACCTGATCGCTTCATCCCCGGTGCTTCACCCCCCCCCCCTTCCCTCTGCTCACCTCCCTTTCCATTCCCCCTTGCCTTGCCTATCTGTCCCCCCTCATCTCCTATCCCTAAATCCCTCAGTCATCTGTTATAGGTAATACATAATGAGTGGTGTAGTCCTGTCTGATAGATTTATCTCTATTTTCTAGATACAGTACATTGTCATATTCACCTCCTCTGTGCAGTGGTTTTGCACAGAGCAGCCCAGGTCCTCCTCTTCTCAGGTTCATCTTCAGCTCTCCTGGCTCCTCCCTCCTGTTGAGTGCTATGGGGGCACCCGAGCTGAGCCACAGCTCCTTGTGTCCATTCAGACATGGAACCATGGCTCGGCTCCGCCCCTTTTCTCTCCTCATTGGCTGGCTGACTTTGCTTGACAGCAGCGGGAGCCAATAGCGCCACACTACTGTCTCAGCAAATGAGGAGGGGAGTCCCAGGCAGCTGAGACAATCCCACAACATCGCTGGATCTAGATGGATCTAGATAAAAAAAATCTTCTGTCTTTACATCCACTTTAAGCCCGGGTCCACACTACTGCGATCTCAGAGATCGCATGTGATTCGCACCTGCACTGCAGGTGGCTAAACTTGCATTCGATTCGCACCAAAAAAAGGCGCAGGAGCCTTTTTTTTCCAACACTGGAATTGGATCACATTGGTGTTCACACCTATGCGATCTGATTTCTGTGAGTTTACAGTTCGCACTGCGATCTGTGAACAAATCTGGGGGTGTCATTAACTTTTTAATGACATTCGCAGCGGCAGCGGTTTGCAGAAGGCAGTGTGAACTGCCTACGGGAGAGATGTGATGCGGGAACCGGCTCTGGAATCGCGCTGGTTCCCGCATTGCACATGTGTGAACCAGAGCTAAAGTGGTAGTAAAGGTTTGGATTACAAAATAAATAAATAACATCAGTTTTAGTGCACAGCTGTTCTCATTGGAGGTTCATTACTTTCCTTTGTATCAATTGGTCAATGTTTTTTTGGACTTTTTTCACTTACAGTATATAATGCATACATCACTTTATTGTTGTTGAACTATGAGTAAGCATCCATAAGCAAGGGTTGCGAAACACGTGCATTTTCTCTTGTTCTGTACTGTATGGAACCTTAAGAAAGAATGAAGAGCATTTCGAGGGGTGCGGCTATCCGGAACTTTATTCCTTCCAAATAACATCAGATATTATAGGTTCAGATACCACCATTCCATTCAGTTTCTATATAGGATATGGTATTCCCCCTCCCAAGTTCACTAATTTGATTTAGAGCTACAAGTTTAGAATATACATTGTACAGAGCCTATAGATATTCCATCCAACTGAAGACACCCCTGGTTAAAAATGCTATATCTAACAGAAACTGTGGTAATAATAGTGAATAGAGTTGAGCGAACCTCTGGAAGTTTTGGGTTCTGCTGGTCCGGCCGAACTTCGGGACAAAGTCCGGGTTCGGGTCCGGACAGAACCCGAACGTTGGCACGGACCCCGAACCCCATTGAAATCAATGGGGACCCGAACTTTTAGTCACAAAAATGGCTTTTAACAATGTCCTGGCAAGTGCTAGAGGACTGCAAAAGGAAGTAAAATGGGGGTAAGAGTAGGGCAAGTGCCCTACAAAAAAATGGGGATAGGGAAAATAAATTAAAATCAAATAAAAAAATGGGAAGGGGGGTGGATGTGGAGTAGGAGCCTAGAGGTTGACTAGGCCGTGACCGTGGCAGTGTAGGTGGAAGTGGCGGTGGTAGAGGAGTAGGAGGAGGTAGCCAACATGGTATTTTTTTTTGTTTGTTTATAATTGGGGTAGCCCCCAAAATATTGAGGCCTATTCAAAAAAACAAGTATATGAATGGCTGTGTGAGTCCGGTCTAAATGTTTATTCTGCACAAGGTACAGACAAGTCTTGTGGGATCCATGCCTGATTCATTTTAATAAAGGTTAGCTTGTCCACATTGGATGTGGACAAACGGCTCCGCTTGTCTGTGATAACGCCCCCTGCCATGCTAAACACACATTCCGACAATACACTGGCTGCAGGGTAGGTCAGCACCTCCAAGGCATAAAGGGCAAGCTCAGGCCATGTGGCCAATTTGGAGACCCAGAAGTTGAATGGGGCAGACCCAGGGCCGATCCTGGGCGGGTGCCTGGGGTGCACTGCACCCAGGCGCCGTGGGTTGCGGGGCGCCAAACTGTAAGAGTTCTCTCCTCTCCATGTTCGCAGTGCTGATCCCTGCCGAGCAGCTTACCGGAGGGCGGTGGCTGTGAGATGAGAAGAGCCGCTCTATTCAGCCAATGAAATTCAGAGGAGGAGCGGCGATGCTACAAGCAGCACACAGGCTGAAACCGCTCCTCCTCTGAATTTCATTAGCTGAATAGAGCGGCTCTTCTCATCTCACAGCCACCGCCCTCCGGGAAGCTGCCTGCTGTTCGGCATCCCTCCCCTCTCCTATGTCAGCCCCCTCCTCCCTCCTCCCTTCACTCTCTCCGCATTACAGAGGTTAGGGGAGGAAAACAGAGCACAGTGTTCCTCCCTCCCCCTCCCCTCTGTACTGCAAAGAATTATGGGAGATGTAGTCCACAGGAGGGGCGGGATTGCCTTAAAAATGAAAAGACAGAGTGTAATGGCCACAATGAGGAGGTGAGTTTCTGATCTCACAATCTCACATTTTTCACATATGGGTACTCATTAGGTGGCACTAATAGACTGCACTGATGAGGTGGCACTGATGTGCTGGCACTGATAGACTGCACTGATGAGGTGGCACTGATGTGCTGGCAATGATGAGATGGCACTGGTATGCACTGATGAGGTGGCACTGGTAGACACTGATGTACTGGCACTGAAGAGGTGACCCTGGTATGCACTGATGAGGTGGCACTGATGGGCACTAATGAGGTGGCACTGATGAGATGGCACTGGTAGGCACTGATGAGGTGGCACCTATGAGACAGCACTGGTAGGCACTGACAAGGTGGCACTGGTAGGCACTGATGGTACTGATGAAGTGGCACTGATGAAGCATTACTGGTATGCACTGATGAGGTGGCACTAATTAGGTGGCACTGATCAGTCTCTGACCATCAGCGGTATCATTTCTGCAGTATCTGACATCTGCTTTATCATGTTTGCAGTCTCTGACCATCTCTTGTATCATTTCTGCAGTCTGTGACCATAAGCTGTACCATGTCTGCAGTCTCTGACCATCTCTTGTATCATGTCTGTAGTCTCTGACCATCTCTTGTATCATGTCTGCAGTCTCTGACCATCTCCTGTACCATGTCTGCAGTCTCTGACCATCTCTTGTATCATGACTGCAGTCTGTGACCATAAGCTGTATCATGCCTGCAGTCTCTGACCATCTCCTGTATCATGTCTGCAGTCTCTGACCATCTCTTGTATCATGTCTGTAGTCTCTGACCATCTCTTGTATCATGCCTGCAGTCTCTGACCATCTCTATGTCCTCTACCAGTCTCTGACGTCCGTACTATGTTCTCT
>BLSH010396938.1:347193-364971 GCA_018402905.1 Glandirana rugosa
TCCCCTGGTTACATACTTATGTAAAAGTCCAAAAATTCTTTTTTTTCACGGAAGAATAACGCCTAACGAAACTAAACAAAGTCGGGGCGTGCGAGTACGAGAGCCTCTAGATCTCGTCCTCTTCTTTCTCTGAGACGTCCTGTCGCGTCGGTGTCCGTGGCGAGGGTAAGGTTTTTCTTCATTTTTTTCTCCGCCGTACGGAGAATGGGGTTCGTTGTCCGTGCGATCGTTCGGGTTCCGTCCGGACCCGGACTTTGTCCCGAAGTTGGGACGGACCAGCAGAACCCGAACTTCCAGAGGTTCGCTCAACTCTACTCAGGAGAAGAGGAGGCATGCCGCCTCTTTTTTTACTTCTTTTTGGAATGGGAGCGGTGCCTGTGGCTGCGCTGTCCTGCAGAGTCTCTTTCTTCTCCTGCTCTAGATCTCCGAGAGCATGAGCGTGCGGGGCTGAAACAAATCAAAGCAATCCGCAATAAGAAGGCACTTTTTTTTCTTAAAAACCTGAAAATGTATTCATACATTGGTCCCCTACCTTGTGTAAATGGTGACTGACTCATGGCTGAGGAACAGGCGGGACGGCCAGCTGGAAAAAGGAAAGACAGGGAAGAAAAGACAGTTAGAGTTGGAAGTTGTTTTTTTGGGGTTTTTTTTGGAACGAATAAAAAGTTATGTTTGTCCAATTGGCCATGAAGAGAGCTTTCTCTCCTCTTTTTTTGGTACCTGTCTGGAAACAGCAGAGGGCGCTCCAAGGACGCTTATCTGCTGGACAAACAAAAACCCAGGAGGTACGTCTGCCTAACAGAGGAGGCTGTGTCCACCCGCTTCTCTGGGCACACCATGACTATTAAATAGAGTGGGGAAGGCAGAGACCTCCTCTAGACCCATCCGCTGGCAAAATACCAGCATTTTGCCCATAACAAATATGGCCGGCGGTGTCCCCACCGGTCACTGCATATGTGAGTAAAAGAAGCCGATGGTGGTCGCATTTGTCCTATAGGGCATAAAAAAATAACCCAGTAAGGTTCCACCGTCCCCGCAGACGGCGGAAACACAGGACCACCGATGTTGACCCATAAGGGGGAGAAAAGGAAGGAAGAAGACGACCACAGAAGGTAAGAACCCAAATAACAATAAGGGACAGCAAACCCTAAATAGCGCAAGCGGCCAAAATACATGAAATGAGTAATAGCTGCCTCCCCTCCACACCTCTGCCCACAGTCACTGAATAAATTGGCAGATTTTGTTCCTAGTGAGGAAACACTGCAGGCCCCAGCAAGACCCACAGAAGGGGCTCCCTAGGTTCTGGCGCATTTAGCAGCCTGGGCCTGGGACTTCACACTGGGAGAGGCTCAACCCAGCTGGATGCTGCACAAAGGCAGAGGTGGGGACATTACTGCTTACTTCATCACTGGTGGTATGAGGAAAAAAGAAAGAAAGAATGGCGGGGCGGCTAACTACGCCTTTTTTGTGCTATTCACTGGTCCTAAAGGAGTGGTCAAGAGGCGGAGCTCTATCACTAGTATGCTGCCATGTTGGTGTCAGGAAATAGGCCTTATTGAAGCCTTTATCATCCCAAGGTCAGGGTCTGCACTACAGGATAGGCTGAACCTGCTCAAAAAAAACACCAAAGGTGACAGGTAACTGTCTTCACATTGGCTGTGAGTTCCGTGTGTACAAAAAAGGTAATGGGCTGTGTAGGCATCAACCCTTTATAGCTTTGCACTGGTCCTGTGGGCGGAAATAAGCAGGGTTACTACCACATGTATGCTGCCATGTTGGTGCCAGGAAAATACACCATAGTGGGGGACCCTAGGCAAGCAGCTAAATGTTCTCCTAGTGCTGCTGTGTACAGGATAACAGGCAGCTTGCATAAAGACAAGCTCAGGTACATACATTAGTTTTAATAAAAAAATAAATAATGATTTTATTGTACACATACCTAGATTGGATTTTGTAAAAGGCTGCTGCTGCTGATGAAATGAGAGACAGGTTTGCAATTACTGTACCTCTATAGAACCGCTCCCTATCTAACCTGGAACACTGATGAATCGCATTTGCTAGCAAGGTAGCAGCGAGGAACTGACATCTCGCTATTCTGGCTAATGAGAGAGTAACTCCTTAAAAGCAGGTTACTGGTTTGTCATCCACTTGCTGTTGCTGATGAGTTGTTGTCAAGGGACCTATTGTTCTGCTCCACTTTCATGCATCTTTTTTGTCTTGTATAAACTGCATGAGGTTATTCTGTAGTATGCTGACAGTGAGTGGCAGCTTTGAGACACTGCAACATGTTTACTAAGCTGATTTTGGTACCTTCCTCTGTCCTTCCCTCCAGTTTAATGCTAGCTGGTTTAGTTCTAGCTTGACCCTCCCCACTTCTTCCATGTTCTCTCAGTGTTAGTTATGTGCAGAGACAGGGCTTTGGAAAACTGGAAAAACATCTGTACTGCAATTAGCTGAAGTAAAAGTTTGTTGAATTCAATGTCTGCGTCTTATTGAAGAGTTAAGCTGGCTGTGGATGGTGCAAAGTCAGAAGGTGACCATACTGTTCGAACAGGCTGGGTTTAAGGAGGTACCGCATATTAGTGCATAACATGGCATTTGAAACAGAACACCTACAGTGGTTGTTTTTGAGACTCAGCACTAGACCTAATGACCACTGGATTTTTAAACCCACTGCATAAGATCCATAGGGGTGGGGGACATAGCTGCACCATCCAGATGCCTAACTCACATTCATAAATACACTATATTGTCAAAAGTACTGGGACATCTGCTTTTACACACACAAGAACTTTAATGGCATCCCAGTCTTAGTCCCTAAGGTTCAATATTGAGTTGGCCCACCCTTTGCAGCTACGAGTATAACAGCTTCAACTCTTCTGGGAAGGCTGTCCACTAGGTTTAGGAGTGTCTATGGGAATGTTTGACCATTCTCCCAGAAGTGCATTTGTGAGGTCAGACAATGATGTAGACCAGAAGGCCTGGCTCGCAATCACCCCAAGCTTGCTAATCTGTGTCTTTATGGACTTTGCTTTGTGCACTGGTGCGTAGTCATGTTGCAACAGGAAGGGGGCATCCCCAAACTGTTCCTACAAAGTTGGGAGCATGAAATTGTCCAAAATGTCTTGGTATACTGACACCTTAAGAGTTCCCTTCACTGGAACTAAGGGGCCGAGCCCAACCCCTGAAAAACTACCCCACCCCTCCACCAAATGATTTGGGCCAGTGCACAAAGCAAGGTTCATAAAGACATGGATGAGTGAGTTTGGGGTGGAGGAACTTGACTGGCCTGCACACAGTCTTGACCTCGACCTAATAGAACACCTCTTGGATGAATTAGAGCAGAGACTGCGAGCCAGGCCTTCTCATCAAACATCAGTGCCTGACCTCACAAATGCTCTTCTGGAAAAATGGTCAAAATTTGCCTACCAGCTTGTCTTTGGAGTGTGGGAGGAAGCCGGAGTACTTGGAGAAACCCCACACAGGCACAAGGAGAACATGCAAACTTCAGGCAGGCCATGGTTGGGATTTGAACTGACAACCCTAGCGTTGCCAGGCAGAAGTGCTATCCACTTAGTCACTGTGCTGCCCGCATGCTGGTGGTTTGTCACATTTGTTGCCTTGATGATGTAGTTCTTTTGTCTTCCTAAAGATGGCCTCCTGCGAAGAAGAGATCTGAAGCATGAACCCTTCGGAATGTCAGACCCTACTATGCCCCGGCATCCATGTGTACACGGTCTTGGATCGATGAGCAAAGGAATGTATCTAGTTTATTTAAAAGGTGCACATAATACACATCTATTACAGAGGTAAGCTTTATACAATCTTGGCCATTGTGTAAAAAAAACACTGATAACTAGTCTAAAAATACCCACATTGAGGAACATGGAAAGCTGTTCCAGGGCGATAAGAGAAAAGGCTTTCCCATGTAGGAAATTACTATGCAGTCCTGAGGAAAAGCTTCTGCTGATGCAGCATTTAACAAGCCGGTAGGGAGAAGCACATGGGCTGAATGGATCACAGTGAGCAAACAGAGATGGCAGACTCTCCTTTCAAATAGCTTTCATTCATCCTCCATCCTCTCATTCATTTTATAATCCATTCACCCATAACTTTCTATATACAGATCCATGTATTCGCTGGCTCCTGAAATGTGCATATTGGCTATGAGATCAGCCTGACTTTGGTTAAATCTGTCTATAGAGAGATAGATAGTGATAGAGAGTTAGTTAAACATAAATGCTGTGGAAAACAAAAATCCTCCCATCCAGAATATATATATATAGAGAGAGAGTCAGAGAGAGAGAGAGAGAGAGAGAGAGAGAGAGAGAGAGAGAGAGAGAGAGAGAGTGTTAAAGTGTTCCTAAGCATATGCATGCATGTTATACTCACTGTGGAACCTAAGGGGTTAATCCTTCGCATTATGTAAAAAGTCTGTTTGATCCTGTCTTCTCTGATCCTCCCCTTCTACAGTCCCCAATCCATCTCCTCATAGTACAGAGCCTTGGGGCACTCTGCACATGCTCAGTTTGGTGTGTATTGCTAAAGAGGTTTGGGGGGGGGGGGGGTTTTGGGAGGGTGCATGTGATTGGCACAGGGCCGTTCAGCACTGTCCAGATAGAGGATCAGGGGTCATGCAGCCTCGAACGATAGTCAGAGTATGATGAAAACTCCTCCTAAAGCTTTAGAAACAAGATATAGATAGGTTTGCACTGTGCTTATTTTTGTGGGTGTTGGGGACAGCCCCCCATACTGTATAGAGAGGAACTCGATTGTTTAGTTTCGCAAGGTTTTGTTTTCTGTTTTTATGTGTTTTGATCTTGCAAACCTGTGATAATAAACCTGGCAAGCCGCCAGACTTTAAAGAAACTGACCTCCATGCTGAATCTTTTCCTCTGAAAAGTGATCCCCACGAGCTAATCTCCCACACGATGTGGAGGATGCGGGCAACTTTCAAAGATGGAGGAAATGTTGAAGGCCCTGCTGCAAGCCAATGCAGCCCAGCGGGAAACCAACTGCCAGGTCGCAGAGGTTGCTGCAGCACAACACGCAGCTCTGCAGGAAACCAACCTCTGGGTCGCAGAGGCCGCTGCAGCTCAGCGAGAGGAAAATTGTCAGGCTATTGCAGCTCAACAGTTTGCGGAGGCCCTGCTGGAGTTAAAAAAAAGGGAGCGCACAGCCCGTGACAGTGGAACCAAAGTTGGTACGCGCTTCTTACCACATGCAGAAGATGACACCTGCGGATGATGTGGAGGCGTACCTCACGACCTTTGAAAGAGTTGCTCTTTGCGAAGGATGGCCAAAAGAACAGTGGGCGGGACTACTAACACCATTCTTGACCAGCGAACCCCAAAATGCCTGTTTCGATTTGGAAACAGATAAGGCCCAGAACTGAGACTCTAAAGGCAGAAATACTTGCACGCCTGGGGGTCACCATGGCAGTCCGGGTCCAACGCGTGCATCAGTGGACCTACCGCACTGACAAGCCACCCCGTTTGCAGATGTTTAACATGGTTGATCTTACCAGGAAATGGCTACAGCCAGAGACTTTGCCAGATCCCCAGATTGTGGAGTGTGTGGTCATGGACTGCTATCTAAGTGCGCTCCCTGCTGCCTTGAGGAAATGGGTCAGCCACGGGGACCCCAAAACTGCAAGCCAACTGGTGGACCTCATGGAGAGATGCACGGCTGCTGAGGACTTGAGTGTGCCCCACTCCAATGTATCTAGCGGTGAAAGATCTCCCAGCGGACCCGGTAAGACTGTTCCAGGGTTCAGGGGCTTGGGGAAATTTGATAAGACTGATACGGCTAAAGAGACTGGGGGCTCTAGACCTGGATACTGGCCAAAAGAAGCTAGGAAGGTCTTGGAGACCCCTGAGAGGGTATAGAAGACATACAGTGCTACCGATGCCATGCATTGGGCCATATTGCTGCCAATTGCCCCTTGAATGATGAACCCATGCAATGCGATTATACTTATGTGAATAGACACCTTTCTCTTTTTGCACAGGACACATATACAGCATCATGTTCAAGTCGCATGTAGAAGCAAATGTGTGTGATTTTTGTTGATGGGAGACCAGTCACTGCACTGCTTGACTCAGGTAGTGTGGTAACATTGGTAGAAAGCAATTGTGTAAACCCTGCAAGGTTACACCCTAGCACTGTCTGAGTCATTTGCATCCATTGGGCCACGCGGGACTACCAGATGGCGGTGGTTGAGATTGACACCCCTTGCGGTAGTGTGACTCATTCAGTGGGGGTGGTACCTTCACTACTTTATGACACCCTGGGGAATTTCCCCATTTCTGGAGGTTATGGGAAGGCACAGGGAGTCTGCAGGATAGAGCTCCCCCTGCTGCGGAAGCATGGGACCTCTCGTCAGACCAGTTTTGCCAAATCAAAGGGGAGACTGGTGGCAGGACCGAGGAGGCAGGAGACCCTCTTCCTTTTCTTGTACTTGCTGGGGAGCTGGAGGAGCTGGAAGATAGCTCACAGAGGGAGGGACGCAGACAGTGTCTCTGACCCTGACGGGGAGAGTCAGCCGAATGTAGTACCTGACTTAGAGGTCCAGAGAGAGGGCTTCTGTACAGAACAACTACGGGACGTCACGCTCCTTAGAGCCAGACAAAATGTGAAGGTGATGGATTGGAGAATTGTGCAAGTTGTACAAAATCTCCCATCTCCGTACCCCTGTTTACCACCCCCAAACTGATGGTCTGGTGGAAAGGTTTAACAAGACACTCAAGAGTATGCTAAAAAAGGTGGTGGATAAAGATGGGCAAAATTGGGATTTTTTGCTGTCGTACCTCATTTTTTCCATACGAGTCGTTCCGCAGGCGTCTTCGGGGTATTCCCCCTTTGAACTCCTGTATGGTAGACATCCCAGGGGGCTACTAGATGTCGCAAGGGAGACGTGGGAAGGAGAGGCCACCCCATATAGAAGCATTGTAGAGCACATCTCCTTGATGCAGGATCGAATCGCAGCTGTTCTGCCCCTTGTACAAGAGCATATGGAGCAAGCCCAGGAAGCCCACAGTGTATAATCGGGGTGCCAAACCCGGACTTTCAACCCCAGAGACAGAGTGCTAGTGCTAGTCCCTATGTTTGAAGGTAAATTCCTAGCAAAGGGGCAGAGCCCCTTTGAGATTAGGGAAAAACTAGGGGAAGTAAACTACAAAGTTTACCAGCCTGAGAAAAGGAAACCTGAGCAGATTTACCATGTTAATCTCCTAAAACAGTGGAAGGACAGAGAGAGTTTATTGGCAATGCCCTCACCCCAAAAGGACAGATTACCCCTGAACCCGGATGTCCCCATAACCGAGTCCTTGTCACTGATGCAACAAAAGGCGTTAAGGAATTTGTCAGTAAAAATAGAGACTTTTTCTCTTCCCTACCCGGACTGACTACTGTACTAAAACATGACATAATCACGGAACCAGGGGTCCCTGTTAATGTAAAACCCTACCGAATACCAGAGGCTAGACAAGAGGTGGTGACGAGAGAAATAAAAACCATGTTGGAGTTAGACATGGTCGAGTCCTATAGTACTGGTCCCAAAGCCTGATGGCACTATCCGGTTCTGTAACAATTTCAGGAAGCTGAATGACGTGTCTAAGTTTGACGCATACCCGATGCCACGGGTTGACGAACTTGTGGATAGTTTGGGAGGTGCCTGGTACATAACAACCCTAGACCTATATAAGTGGTACTGGCAGATTCCCCTAATGGAGTCAGCAAAGGAAAAAACGGCCTTCTCTACCCCCAAGGGGTTCTTCCAATACAAGCGAATGCCGTTTGGTCTGCGTGGGGCCCCTGCATCCTTCCAGAGGATGATGGACAAAACTTAGAGGCCACATCGGCCCTATGCAGCGGCCTATCTGGATGATGTGGTCATCCACAGCCCAGATTGGGAATCACATCTGCCCCAGGTGCAGGCAGTGGTAGAGTCGCTGAGGGTAGCAGGTTTAACAGCCAGCCCGAAAAAATGTGCCATAGGACTGGAGGAGGCCAAATACCTTGGGTATGTTATTGGTATTGGGTATGATCAAGCCCCAGACCAATAAGATCGAGGCCATTCAAAAGTGGCCCCAACCGGTGAACAAGAAACAGGTTTGTGCTTTCATGGGGATTACAGGGTATTACCGACGCTTCATCCCCGACTTTGTCACCATTGCTGTCCCTCTGACCGATCTAACGAAGGGTAGAGGGTCAGGAATGGTTAAGTGGAATCTCGAAGCCTAGAAGGCCTTCCAGAAGTTGAAGCAAGTCCTTTGTGTACAGCCTCTGCTCGTGACCCCAGACTTCACAAAAGAGTTTGTGGTTCAAACCGACGCCTCAGAGGTGGGACTAGGTGCTGTTCTGTCCCAGATCAGAGACAGTGAGGAGCACCCGGTCGTCTACTTAAAGCGGAGTTCCACCCAAAAGCGGAACTTCCGCTTTAAAGGGAGGTGACCCCCTGACATGACACAATTGGCATGTCATTTTTTTTTGGGGGGGGGGACTGTTTTCACAGGGTCCCAGGTCCACTTCCTCTCCTAGAGCCGTGGACACATCACCGGTCCCAGAAGAAACGCCAGCCATTCACAAGGCGCAGCACTACTCGCACATGCGCAGTGCGCGCCTGGCTTTGAAGCCAAAGTCGAGTGCTGACACTTGTGATGCCAGCACCGCCGAGGGGAGGGGGAGAAGAGCGAGGAATTATGCCATTGTGGAGAAGGAGTGCCTGGCTATCAAGTGGACCTTAGAGGCCCTAAAATACTATTCGCTAGGAAGGTCATTTAGGCTAGTCACTGACCATGCCCCCCTTAAGTGGATAAGTAACAACCAGGAGAAAAATAGCCGGGTGACTAGGTGGTTCCTGGCCCTACAGCTGTTTAAGTTCTCAGTGAAACACTGGGCCAGAAGGCTCCTGAATAACACAGATGGTCTTTCCCGGGCCCACTGCATGGTCAGGACAGTTGCTCCTCCCCAGGGGCTTGAGCAGAGGGGGGATATGTGACGTTATGCGAGGCATCATAATGGACGGGCGATACTTGTTGCCTTGCATGCGATCACTTTGAGTCCAACCCAGATTTTGCCAGCCACAGTGGCAGAGCTGGTTCCGGCCCACACTTTCTGGTCCACTCAAACCCCTCTCCACCTGCATTTAATGACCAGGAAGAGAGCAGAGGAGAGCGCTATCTTGGATCTCAGAGGGAGAAAGCTGAGTGAGCTCTGGGTGCTAAATTTGGACCTCAAAGATCAAGGTTTGCACCGTGCTTATGTTTTGTGGTTGGCGGGGACAGCCCCACACTGTATAGAGAGGAACCCGATTGTTTATTTTCGCATCGGACGGTGAGGTTTTGTTTTCTGTTTTTATGTGTTTTGATCTTGCAAACCTGTGATAATAAACCTGGAAAGCCTCCAGACTTTAAAGAAACCGACCTCCATGCTGAATCTTTTTCCTCTGAAAAATGATCCCCATGAGCTAATCTCCCACTGATTTTGACTTACCTGAGTGTAATCAGTGGTGGTGCTGAGAGAGAAGGAGCAGGCTGTGAGTGAACATGCCTGCAGGACTGAAGCAGACCCAGTGAGGTCTATCTGTTAGCCAGGAAGCTTATATTCATTTAATGGACTATTGGTTTTGGGACTGTTTTCTACCCCTGCGAGGGAGACCTTTATGTTATCCTTATTTGCTGAATGAATAAACATGGGCAGGAAGCAGATAGATAGATAGATAGATAGATAGATAGATAGATAGATAGATACATAGCACCCTCTACTTAGGTAGGTGCTATAATAGATCTTTTTTTGTTTGCAGCTTAGGTAAATTTAGGCAGGCCTGGCTGGCAGCCAGGCCTCTTTGTTTTGGTTCTGGGCTGGGAGTGGCTCAGGGTGGCAGCTGGTGACTCACAGGTGGTGTCACTTCTCAGTTACCTCCCTCTTGCTTCTAGATAGTGCTAGAGCAAGAGGAGGGGAAGAGAGGTGGCGCTGTCTGGGTGTTCTGGGGCGCCCTGACCAATACCCTACTTGGATTGGCAGGGTCAGCCCAGCTGGGGAGGAGTTGTCAGGTGGAAGAACTGGAGATGGAGTCTGTCGGAGCCTTTGAGGGAGCTCCCCAGCCTGGGGGGGGGGGTGACCTTGGGCCTGGGGCTCAGGTTCATGTCGGAGCCCTTCAAGAACTCATGAAGGATCTGGACTGGAATCACAGGAGGAGCAAGAGAGGACCACAGGGGCTAGCACTGCTAGGCAAGTCTTCGGGAACTAACGGTTGCAGCCAGGTGGGTTGGTGAGTGACATGTGCAGTTAGGAGGACTAGGGAGGCACACCAGAGAGGACTGGGAGGATGCAGTCTGAGATGGGTGCAGAGCCAGTGGAGTGGATTGCAGTGCAATGGGCAGCGGAGTTAGGCAGCATCAGCCAGGGGGGCTGGCAGTGCCTGAAGAGGGCTCACTGGGATCAGTAGTCCTTCTGTGGGACAGCTAGCATCAGAACTTTCTATTTTGCTTCACAATTGGAGCCCTGCCAGTAATAAGGCTATTTCTAAGGCCTAGTTGAGTCATTGCTAGGCCCTACTCGCTACATGCTAGCTGTGCCCTGAAGTTCAAGTAAGTGAGTGCTGCAGGAGCTGAGGAGCGTTGTTCTGCAGCAAGAGTTGTGCAGGAGGAAGAGACAAAATGTATATACAGGACTGTATATAGTTGGTCCCAGCATGTTTGCAACAAATTCTATCTGGCATCCCATACTTCCTAACCCTATCCAAGTTCTAACCCCTCAATAAAAATACAAAACCTAGCTAACGAACTGTTACATTGTCTTGGAGTGTCTGGGAAGTGAATGCCGGGCTGAGCAGAGTGACAGATGGGCCACAACATTCAGAAGCCCCTACGGGTTTACCGCTACAGATAGATAGATAGATAGATTAGACAGTGATGGATAGATATAGATAGATTAAAAGGATAAAATACTAAAACTTAAAACATATATTAAATGAACACAAAACCACTAGAGGGCATTTACCCTATTGCACATAGTAACTGATGCATCATACTCATACTAAACACATTAAACTGTAGTACTTATGTGTGAACCAGCTACATGTTAAAGAATTGATACGTTTTTTAATGCAGCAACATTAATTCAATTTAATTTAATTAAAAATTACTTAATTAAAAAGTAAAATGTATTTTACTACTGCAGGACAACAGTGTAAAAAGTACCCAAATATAAATAACTAGATGGATATATCAAAACTTGGGAGTTCCACTTTAAAAAGGCATTGCATGGTATGCAGATAACCACTAGGGGGAGCGCTTACAAATTTGTATTTGAAATACCATTATTAAAATACTGTATTGCAGAAGCAATTAAAAATGCTGCACCAAAATTTCTTTCAGGCAAATGTTGCAATCATACTTAAGAATATGTACTAATAGAAAAATCAGCGTAGCTTCCCTTTAATGCAGAATGACTAATTTACTTAAGAATGCTGATTAAGCAATAGAGTTTCAAAATGCCTAGTCTTCACGAGTATACAGAGAACGACAGGAAGCAGTCACTTGCACTGTACATCTTGTTCAGATTCATTTTATTGGTATCAAATAAAACTTGATAACATTAAACTCCCTAAATTCTGTAACATGAGTTTCTGAACAGGAAAACACATAAATCAAGTGCAAAAGCCGATGATTAGTGTTCGCAGCTCAGGACTTCATTCTCCACCATTGAAAGGTACATTTGCTGTAACCTTTACTCACTGTCTGGGAAAATGGCCAAATGCCCTTGAAAGTCAGCAGAGATTTCATTTTCATGCAGGCGGAATCTCCTCTTCAATGTGTCTGATACGTGAAGCTCCATATATACAAAGGGTTACGAGACAATAGCATCCTAAGAGCCGACTACGTTTATTTACTGCATAGTTGTCGGCATTTTCTAATATTTTATTGGGACAGTTTGCAACTCAAGTGAACAGGAATAGTTATCGGAGGTGAGCTTGGCAAAACACACAAATAGATCCTTTGTAATTTTTTGTTAAATTGTATCCAAACCCAAGAACAAAATGTGATATATTGCAGCTTACCAATCATTAGATGTGGCGGATGAATTAGCTCTCTCGCGGGCTTTATTGCCTTTATTTTCACATGGTGATCCTGCCAATAACACATTTATTGTCCTATGGTCTTGTCCATCGGTCATCAGCCCCGCACTTACCCCATCTAGGTCAGGGCTTCACCTGGTGCCTCCTCCTTCTCTGCTTCCCCTGTTTCTCCTCCTTCTCGGCTGTCCCTGTGTCTCCTCCTCCTTGGCTTCCCCTGCGTCTCCTCCTCCTTGGCTTCCCCTGTGTCTCCTACTCCTCGGCTTCTCCTGCATCTCCTCCTCCTCAGCTTCCCCTGTGTCTCCTCCTCCTTGGCTTCCCCTGTGTCTCCTCCTCCTCCTCGGCTTCTCCTGCATCTCCTCCTCCTCAGCTTCCCCTGTGTCTCCTACTCCTCTGCATCTCCTCCTCCTCAGCTTCCCCTGTGTCTCCTCCTCCTTGGCTTCCCCTGTGTCTCCTCCTCCTCGGCTTCCCCTGTGTCTCCTCCTCCTTGGCTTCCCCTGTGTCTCCTCCTCCTCGGCTTCCCCTGTGTCTCCTCCTCCTTGGCTTCCCCTGTGTCTCCTCCTCCTTGGCTTCCCCTGTGTCTCCTCCTCCTCGGCTTCCCCTGTGTCTCCTCCTCCTTGGCTTCTCCTGTGTCTCCTCCTCCTCGGCTTCCCCTGTGTCTCCTTCTCCTCTACCTCTTCTCCTCCAATAAGAAAGCTTCCCAATCGGGTCTTAGGACCCACTTTCTGATTGACTGGGAGGAGAATCAGGAAGACAATAGCGAATATTAATTCGCTATTGTCACATAACTGGGTGGGCTCAGGCGCAGTACTCTGCGCCCTGAGCCCACCCTTTTTTGAAGCCAATTAGAGCCACTTGAAACATTAGAATCCATGCATTCAGCACCCTTAATGTAGATTAGGAGCCAGGCGTATGGATTAGGGGGCGGTGCCCCTGCACCCCGTATGGACTGGTCGCCACAGGTGACAACACTTACTCAGCTTACTGTATCTATGGAAGAACAGCATTGTCACACTAGGACTGGAAGTGTTTTAGTGGTAGTAAACTGTATTTTTTTTTTATTTTACCTAGAAGTAAGCTTATAATCAAGCTTCAATAGTGTGAAATAAAAAGCTGTGCTTTTCCTTATTTACATAGTTGGTAAGGTTGGAAAAAGACACAAGTCCATCCAGTCCAACCTGCGTTTGTGATTACATGTTAATAGTACATTGTATACCCCTGTATGTTGCACTTTGTGTATCGGTGAATGCTACCTCAAAGTGTGCCACAGTCTAGTTGAATAGACTTCGCAATATACCCCTTGGTTTGGACTTTAAAGACACTACAAATATAACTTAAAGTGTTACTAAACCCAGCAATATAAAAACAATTCAACCCCCCCCCCCCCCCGCCAGTGCAGACAGCTTCCAAATCTTTTTCTTTTCATCTGTATATTGCAGTCAGGTGATAAACAGCAAAGAGCCAGGTCTTCCACAGTGTTCATATAGGAGGAGATTTCACTCTTTGATGATGTAACTTCCATTGCATCAGTGACCCTTCACCCACAATCCGGCCAGAGCTGATTGATGCTTTGCCAATGACATGCTCAGGTCACAAATGAACAATCACCGCCTCTAGAAATGCACTGCAGTCTGTGTCCATGTGAAACAGGAAGATCGAACAGAGCATGTCCAACCTTTCCACACTGCCTGCAATGCATGTAGAATAGTATAGTATAGTCTAATATAGTAGACAGGACAAGAAGGACGTATCTGGCCATACAAGACCAAAAGCCTTTTTACACAATACAGAGGATTAACCCCTTAAGTTACACAGTGAGTATAGCAAGCATGCTATTCTGCATATACAGACTGCTTTTACTTGCATGCCACCCTGTACACCATGTCCATGGACTCTTTGGGACTATTTCCATCTTGTTGATGTCCACCCTCTACATGCTAGAGTGGTATGTTTACATGTTCACATGTCATGGTTAGAGTGACATGTGAGCGCAGTGTCTATTATTTTATGTGTTATAGACAGATTTTACTGTTGTGGGTTTAATACCACTTTAATGTGTAGTCAAAAAATATCAAATTTTATTAAATAGACAATATCAAAGGTTAAAAACGTTTACTTATGGATTGTACATCAATTATTTCTTTTTACACCAAAACAGGAGAATAAAACGTATGATACTCCTTCACCCGATGTTTCAGAATATCTCTTTCCTTAGGGGTGTTCTGGGGATTAATCATGCATGTACAATATAAATATCAGAGGTCAACATCCAAGCAACAATATAGATTATATAGATTAACATTCCAAATTCATTTTAAAAAAAGAAACACTACAAACACTGCAAAAGACGGATATAGACCCGTGTATATTGTGGTCGTTAAGGTGCTTATCTAACATTTTTTTTAAATTATTGATGCTCCCCGCTGAAACCACTGCTTGTGGAAGAGAATTCCACATCCTCACCGCTCTTACAGTAAAGAACCCCCCTACGCAGTTTAAGGTTAAACCGCTTCTCTTCTAATTTTAGTGAATGGTCACGTGTCTTTTTAAATTCCCTTTCACGGAAAATCTTTTTCCCTATAGTGGGGTCACCAGTACAGTATTTCTACATTGAAATTATATCCCCCTCTTTTCTCCAGAGAGAATAAGTTCAATGCTTGTAGTATTTCCCCATAGCTGAGATCCTCCAGTCCCTTTGTTAATTTTGCTGCCCTTCTCTGGACCCTCTCCAGTTCCAGTGCATCCCACCCGAGGACTGGTACCCAGAATTGGACGGCATAATCCAAATGTGGCCGAACCAGAGTCTTGTAGAGTTGGAGAATTATTGTTTTATCTCTGGTGTTAATCCCCTTTTTAATGCATGCCAATATTCTGTTGACTTTGCTTGCAGCAGCCTGCTATTGCCTGCCATTGCTGAGCCTGTCATCTACTAGGACCCCCAGGTCCTTTTCCATCCTAGATTCTCCCAGAGGCTCTCCTCCTAGCGAGCAAACTGCATTCATATTTTTGGCACCCAAATGCATTATTTTCCATTTTCCAACATTAAACCTCATTTGCGATGTAGTTGCCCACCCCTTGAATTTGTTTAGATCTTCCTGCAAGGTTTCCACATCTTGCGTGGAAGTTATTGCCCTGCTTAACTTTGTATCGTCCACAAAAAACTGAAATTAAGCTGTTTATCCCATTCTCCAGATTTAACAGTTTGTCAACCATATACAGTACATATAGGGCGGCAAGGCAGCTCTCCTGTTCAAAATCGGGTACGAGTACGTGATTTTACACTTCCGGGTCTGCGGCACAGATGCATGCGGCCGGCGACCCACTCCTGCTGTGATTGGGCACAGTGGGAGCCAATCAGAGGGTCCAGCGGACTCTATGTCTGCTGGGACCCGCCGAGGCAGAACAACAGTCTGCCTATGTAAACAAGGCAGATCGCTGTTCTGTCAGTGGGGAAGGTAGGGATCCTGTGCTAAGCAGGAACAGGGATCTCTGCCTTCCCACTGTAAAAGCACCTCACCCACAGTTAGCAAGCGCTCCCTAGGCACACAGTTAACCCTTTGATTGCCCCTGATGTTAACTCCTTCCCTGCCAGTGTCATATTTTTAGCACTGATCGCTGTATTAGTGTCACTGGTTCCCAAAAAGAGTCAAAAGTGTCACTTTGGGTCCTATTTGTCTGTTGCAATGTCACAGTCCCATTATAAGTCACTGATCGATGCCATTACTAGTAAAAAAAAGAAATAAATACAAATTCCATAAAAATATCCCATAGTTTGTAGATGCTATAACTTTTGCGCAAACCAATCAATATACGTTTATTAGGATTTTTTACCCAAACATGTAGCAGAATACATATTGACCTAAATTGTGGGAAAAAAAGGACATCAATTTTATTTGGATACAGCGTCGCATGACAGCACAATTGTCAGTTAAAGCAACGCAGTGCCATATCGCAAAAAATGGCCTGGTCATTAAGGGGGGGTAAACCTTCTGGAGCTGAGGTGACTGAATAGTACAATACCCATGTTGGTGATAAGACAAATTCCTAAATGTCAACTTTACAAGAACCAATAAATAACTGTATTTAATACATTTTAAAGTGCAAATGTCCATAAGGTGCAGTCCACAATATTGGATCAAAGTGCAATAGTGCAAAGAAACATGCAATACACTTACACTGCTGCAATTATTCTAAAATAAAGTGACTTGCACTCCATGTGTTCCACTCCAACCGACTCCACTTTGTGTCACCACTAGTGTCCCCTCCAGGGATCAAACTCACCAATGGTTGTCTTTACAGGACTGTCGCCACTCTAATACTCATAGGAGCCGGCATGCATTCCAAAGAGCAGAAGTAACGCGACCGGAAGTTCCCACCCCTATGTGTTTCGTCATATCCAGGACGTCATCAGGAGGCTTCTGGAATGAATGCATGGGATTTTTTTTTTTTTTACGTTTACTACCACTTTAAGTCTACAGAACACCTCTCCCACTTCTCTTCTCCATAACATAAGGGAAGGGCAGTGGGTTCTGTAGTCCACAGAGAGAACTGGGAACAATGTAATTAAAAAAGAGACAGAGAGCACAGAAAAATGTCAGCTCATGGAATTTCTGGCAGGAACAACAGGTATTTGCACTTATTGAGCAGATGAATGAATATATTTAAATTGCATATTTAAGAGATTAAAAGGGAGAAAACATGGGAAGTTTCATGCTAGGGTTTGCATTCATTTCAAAACATAGTTTTTTATTTATTTATTTTTACCTCTTTTAAGCTCTGCAGTGCAGCACACACACTCAAATCTAAACACCAGGTGCAATAAAACAAAAAGTGAACCACAAAAAAGTGCAAAAGGGGTACATATGGTCCTCTTTTAAACAGAAAGGACCCTAGCCCTGATCCACTGGGATGCAAGAGTCCTAATGGGGACTGGGGTACTGTAGGTCCACTCAGCCACAGCCAGGCTAACCCTGCTCTTCACTGGATCTGCCAAAGCAAGGTCCATCCAGTTACTATTTAAGTCTCCCCTAAAAGGGAGACCCCATGGGAGGGGAAGAACCTAACCATAAGGGTAAGCCTACACCCTACTTATTGGAGAGTGAGTTAAAGTGCATAGTGCTGTGCAAAAAATGTTGCTTTAGGAGTGCCAAAGTACAAGACAATAGCTGGCCTTCCAGTTGGTATAAAAATTCTTCCAAACAAAGCCAAATAGACGCAGCCCAGGAGGCAGGTGTGAAAAAAGCATGCAAGCAGTGCTGTGACCAATCGATAACAGAACATGAAACCGTGAGGATTTCGTTGTAAAAAACGTGTCGTGATACGTGAAATTGAGTGAGAGGTTATTCATCCCACATCCGAATGGGAATACCAATCCAAGAAGGGGAGGGTACCCCAGAGGGAAAATCCCCTCTGAATTTATCATTGACCTACCTGGAACGAAACCGTCTAGGTCACTTCTCGTCCCAATCGGACCGACACCGACTCACCTGGATGTCATGGGGTCAGGGGTAATCCTGAGAACGTAGGGTCACCTAGTCCCGATCCCAGGAAAGACAAATTTTCTCCTGGTATACATGGGGAAAACGTGAAAAAACACCAAGTGAAAAACAAAATAACGTGGACCACAAATCTAAACTCACACACACGACGTGACGTCTCGAATTTTCTCCATTTTTATTTATTTATTTTTTGATACAAAA
>BLSH010396938.1:404541-415445 GCA_018402905.1 Glandirana rugosa
GGGGGGGGGTGCCATTACAAGCTTGATCATTAGATTAGCTCCCAGCACAGCCAGAAAACTGATCATGCTGTGTGCTCATGCCTAGTGTGGTCAGTTTTTAATAGGAAAGCAGAGGGACTGTCAGGAACACCAGGGATTTCACACAAAGAAGTCAATACAAAGAGGACAGGATATTTTTTCATACAAATACGTGGTAAAGCAGCCACATATCAGGAATATAAAATATTAGGTTTACATATTCTTCAAAGTGGTATTAAACCCAGAACTGAAAATGCAAACAAATGTGGTGGCTGCGTTCGTTTTCTCTTTTTAAAGTTTTTTTTCCCCTCTATTTTCATCTGGTGATCTGGCCAGTAACACACCTACTGTATTAGCGTTAATATATAATAATCACTGCACTAAAGTGCAAGTAAGTATATAAGTGTGTAGATGCTGCTACTTTAAAAAGAAATAATATAAAAAACATGTGAAAAAGCAATTTGGTGAAAACCAATCAATTCGCAGTAGCGCAAATAATGTGAAAAATATGACAATTCATATATTTGCAAATAAGTGCATAAAAGATTAGCTATGACTCTAACATGCAAACAAACAATAAAAATGCATATAAAATAGCGTGAAAAAATAGTCCATCAAAAAATAGTCCATAAAAGTATCAAAATCCACAATCCAAAGTGTGAAGACAAGTGCTCCTATTCCATAAATGACACCCATATAACCCCTCCACCAATGTGATTCGGTGAGTCAATCACCCCAATGGACACAGGCTTACCAGATATCAGATAATTGATGGCATAAATCTCAGCATGTATAGCATCTCCTGCCCGACTCCAATCCGAGTAACATGCACATGAGGGAATAAATCACACAAGAGCCTCCGATAGCGTAAAACCTTAATATTAACCAATTTAATCTAAAAGTTTTGCTCTTACTGTACACCAAAATCCAACCATTGATCACTCTGTACAATAATAACTGTATGTCAAAGTGCTGCGTGCCTCTATCTCCTCACTCGCACCAACAGAAGTACAGCTTAGCATGGTGTCCAAGTTGCCGTGTAGCCACACACCTTAACGTGTTTCGTCACTTCCGATTTCATCACAAAGGGGTGGCTACACAGCAACAAGATTTAAATAATGCATTCCTCCCCATTCTACAGGTAACCTGGGTGTGTTCGGTACACAACCCCGCCCACAAGAGCAGTGCTTAATCTTCCACTCGCACTTGCAAACTAGAGCAGGGGCCACCAACTGTGCAATTAACCCTGCACATGGTTGGAAAAAAGTCAAATCCATGCATGTGATTAACCCAGCATATACCAAAACAAATTCCACGAACAGGTATATCTGCAATCTATTTATTTAAAGGCAGATCATTAAAGCATAGCTGGCCATCTCAAATCATTAAGACCACAGCCAACCTTATAAAAGGCACATATAAAAGACCGTTACCAATTATTGCATACACAGGAATTGTCATTATATATACAAAATGGTCACATACATTGGAGGCGCATGCGTATCACGCTGTGACATGGACGCCTAGTCACACAGTCCGCAGTCCATAGCCAAGGAATTACGATCGGTACAGCGATCCACGGAGCCACGAACTACCTACATTACCTGGGCACCACAGTACGAAGCCTTGGTCGGCCAGATGAGGCTTAAAGGCTGTTCTGGAAGCAACGAGGGGAACCAAAGGGGAATCCAAGATGGCGGCGGAGCAGCACCCACACGAGGCAGCTCTCCCAGGCACCCCACCTCTCCATGGAGAGACAGGCTACAAGCAGAGGTATGTGGCGGGACACACAGCGGGGCTCTATATGAGGAACCAGCCTCATCCGCGTCCACGGTATCCCTGCTCAATTTCACTGTGGAGGAAATGGTGAGGCAGTCCTCACAGACGGCACACCCCAGGCCTACAAACCCACAGGAACAAGGAATCAATCAAGTACAACAGCAGGACATGGCCCTGATGTTCAGTAAATTTGCTGAGATGCTGGACAGGGGACTAGCGCAGAGAGCTGCCAGAATCACCTCAGAGATAAAAACGGATCTCCAACTGCTGGGTTCCCGTATGCAGCATATTGAAAATAAAGTGGACGCCACCGTAGATCGAGTGAACCAGAACACAGACAGGGTTCAGGAGCTTCACAATCAAATGGAAGAGGCACTAGCTAAAATTGATGATCTCCAGAACCAGTCCAGGAGACTCAATTTTAGGATACGGGATCTCCCAGAATCAATTACGGACGTCTCTGAAGCCATTCACACACTCCTCAAGAACCTCATCCCAGACATCAAATCCCACAGATTGGAATTAGACCATGCTCATAGAGCCCTCGGACCCCCCCAGAAAGGATGGTCTACCAAGGGACACTGTGGTTAAACCACATTATTATCACATCAAGGTGGAGGTCATGCGGAGAGCACGCTCATCTACACAGATCCGAATTATGGGCCACCCCGTTCAAGTCTATGCTGATATCTCTCCCTTTACAATATAGAAGATCACTCAAGCCTCTTTTGAACCTGCTAACGCAGAAAAAATTGAAATACTGGTGGCAATTCCCCTTTGAATTTGAAATTTTAATACAATGGCCAATCATACAAATTCTCAACTTTCCAGCAGGGGAGCATCTGCTACAGAAACTAGGCCTACTTTCCAAGGATCCGCAATCTCCCATGCAGTCCACTCCATCCAGCCTCTCTAAAAGACCACCTCCTCCCAGTACAATCACCGCTTTGTGGCAGAAGCCTAGATCCAAAAAAGCTAAAGAAGGACCCCCCGTGAAAGCCTCAGGATCCTGTACTCTTCCACGTCCTCTTCTAACAGACCCAAATGGGGTCCGGGCCCACTCTCCCATCGACGAGGGCTTTGCCCTCTAAATCTTTAAACTTTGGTTCCAGATTCCCCTGTTTGAAAATGCAAACAAATGCAGCCTACTAATCCTTAGATGTGGTGGCTGCGTTCGTTTTCTCTTTTTAAAGGTTTTTTTCCCATCTATTTTCATCTGGTGATCTGGCCAGTAACACACCTAATGTATTAGCGTTAACATATAATAATCACTGCACTAAAGTGCAAGTAAGTATATAAGTGTGTAGATGCTGCTACTTTAAAAAGAAATAATATACAAAACATGTGAAAAAGCAATTTGGTGAAAACCAATCAATTCGCAGTAGCGCAAATAATGTGAAAAATATGACAATTCATATATTTGCAAATAAGTGCATAAAAGATTAGCTATGACTCTAACATGCAAACAAACAATAAAAATAAAAATGCATATAAAATAGCGTGAAAAAATAGTCCATCAAAAAATAGTTCATAAAAGTATCAAAATCCACAATCCAAAGTGTGAAGACAAGTGCTCCTATTCCATAAATGACACCCATATAACCCCTCCACCAATGTGATTCGGTGAGTCAATCACCCCAATGGACACAGGCTTACCAGATATCAGATAATTGATGGCATAAATCTCAGCATGTATAGCATCTCCTGCCCGACTCCAATCCGAGTAACATGCACATGAGGGAATAAATCACACAAGAGCCTCCGATAGCGTAAAACCTTAATATTAACCAATTTAATCTAAAAGTTTTGCTCTTACTGTACATCAAAATCCAACCATTGATCACTCTGTTCAATAATAACTGTATGTCAAAGTGCTGCGTGCCTCTATCTCCTCGCCCGCACCGACAGAAGTACAGCTTAGCATGGTGTCCAAGTTGTCGTGTAGCCACACACCTTAACGTGTTTCGTCACTTCCGATTTTGTCACAAAGGCGTGGCTACACGGCAACAGGACTTAAATAATGCATTCCTCCCCATTCTCCAGGTAACCTGGGTGTGTTCGGTACACAACCCCGCCCACAAGAGCAGTGCTTAATCTTCCGCTCGCACTTGAAAACTAGAGCAGGGGCCACCAACTGTGCAATTAACCCTGCACATGCTTGGAAAAAAGTCAAATCCATGCATGCGATTAGCCCAGCATATACCAAAACAAATTCCACCAACAGGTATATCTGCAATCTATTTATTTAAAGGCAGATCATTAAAGCATAGCTGGCCATCTCAACTCATTAAGACCACAGCCAACCTTATAAAATGAACATATAAAAGACCGTTACCAATTATTGCATACACAGGAATTGTCATTATATATACAAAATGGTCACATACATTGGAGGCGCATGCGTATCACGCTGTGACATGGACGCCTAGTCATACAGTCCGCAGCCCATAGCCAAGGAATTACGATCGGTACAGCGATCCACGGAGCCACGAACCACCTACATTACCTGGGCACCACAGTACGAAGCCTCGGTCGGCCAGATGAGGCTTAAAGGCTGTTCTGGAAGCAACGAGGGGAACCAAAGGGGAATCCAAGATGGCGGCGGAGCAGCACCCACACAAGGAAGCTCTCCCAGGCACCCCACCTCTCCATGGAGAGACAGGCTACAAGCAGAGGTATGTGGCGGGACACACAGCGGGGCTCTATATGAGGAACCAGCCTCATCCGCGTCCACGGTATCCCTGCTCAATTTCACTGTGGAGGACATGGTGAGGCAGTCCTCACAGACGGCACACCCCAGGCCTACAAACCCACAGGAACAAGGAATCAATCAAGTACAACAGCAGGACATGGCCCTGATGTTCAGTAAATTTGCTGAGATGCTGGACAGGGGACTAGCGCAGACAGCTGCCAGAATCACCTCAGAGATAAAAACGGATCTCCAACTGCTGGGTTTCCGTATGGAGCATATTGAATATAAAGTGGAATCGAGTGAACCAGAACACAGACAGGGTTCAGGAGCTTCACAATCAAATGTAAGAGGCACTAGCTAAAATTGATGATCTCCAGAACCAGTCCAGGAGACTCAATTTTAGGATACGGGATCTCCCAGAATCAATTACGGACATCTCTGAAGCCATTCACACACTCCTCAAGAACCTCATCCCAGACATCAAATCCCACAGATTGGAATTAGACCATGCTCATAGAGCCCTCGGACCCCCCCAGAAAGGATGGTCTACCAAGGGACACTGTGGTTAAACCACATTATTATCACATCAAGGTGGAGGTCATGTGGAGAGCACGCTCATCTACACAGATCCGAACTATGGGCCAATCCCATTCAAGTCTATGCTGATATCTCTCCCTTTACAATACAGAAGATCACTCAAGCCTCTTTTGAACCTGCTAACGCAGAAAAATTTGAAATACTGGTGGCAATTCCCCTTTGAATTTGAAATTTTAATACAATGGCCAATCATACAAATTCTCAACTTTCCAGCAGGGGAGCATCTGCTACAGAAACTAGGCCTACTTTCCAAGGATCCGCAATCTCCCATGCAGTCCACTCCATCCAGCCTCTCTAAAAGACCACCTCCTCCCAGTACAATCACCGCTTTGTGGCAGAAGCCTAGATCCAAAAAAGCTAAAGAAGGACCCCCCGTGAAAGCCTCAGGATCCTGTACTCTTCCACGTCCTCTTCTAACAGACCCAAATGGGGTCCGGGCCCACTCTCCCATCGACGAGGGCTTTGCCCTCTAAATCTTTGAACTTTGGTTCCAGATTCCCCTGTTTGTTGACTCCACTCCCCACACTCTCCTACCCTGCCTCTCCAGTTGGACGTCTCAAACTACGGCTCCCTCACCGGCATTTGACAGTGCATCCAAGGGAATCTCCCTATTACTCCCTCTGGCCCCAAGATGTTTCCACCCCTAATTTTACGGGGGCTTCTCGAGAATCATATAGTCTGCCAAGCTTGCTCTTCTTCTCCATATTCTGATCCTGCACGCCAGTCACTATGTGAACGTTCCTTTTCCTGTCATCACCAGTCACCATGTGAACGTTCCTTTTCCTCTCATCACCTGAGAATCTTCTTGACTCAAAAGGATTGGAACGACCGTGAACTTATACAGATCAGTTCCTAAACTGGGCTGTAATCCCCTTATAAGACTCAAACAATTACTCACTGGCCCCCCGCCCCCTTTACCCAAAATTACGGCCCAGCATACTATCCAGACTTCCCCCACCTGGGAGATTTGCCGGCAAGTTTGGGACTGACGTTCCCTATACCCTTCCCCCCCCGCCCCTCCACTCATTTTCACTTGTTCGCTTCATTGTTTAATAGTCCTTATACATGACTATGGTTGCTCTGTTCACACTTTTATTGTTTTACGTGGTAATTCTTCAAAATTTTGAAACCGGTTGACCTCTCACAACAAAGGGAATGACTCGCTGCACCTACACCTGACCCAGGAAATGCAGGTTTCTGCCTCTCCGAGTCAGGACTTCCCCCACTGGATGGGGAAGCCCATTCTCTGCCCAAGGAGTATGGTATACATACTCCCCTGGCACTCTCCTTCTTCTCCTTTGTCTGTCCTCTTTTCTTTTCTATTCCCTTCAGCTAATATCTTCTTTTCTCTCTTCTCAGTGACGGAAATGCTTTTGCAACTCTGCAGGTCCCCAACGAGTCTTGTGAAGAAAATCCGTAATCTGTGGGCCCCAGGTACTATCTCCAGGCACAAGGTATGTGAATCACTGATGGTTTTTCCTCCCCTGCTCCATGGCTGTCTCTAGTTGTCCCAGCTCCAAGCTCCGTATGATCTTGGATAATATACAGGGTCTCAATTCTCCTCTAAAACAAAGGAAGGCATTCCAGTACTATCATGACCAAAACATTGACGTATTTTTTTCTCCAGGAAACACACTTTCCAAAATTTTACTCCCCATCTTTCATCCATCCCAAATTCCCTAAATTTTACTTAGCTAATACTAATAATAAAACAAAAGGGGTTGGCATATTCTTTTCCCATAACTTCCATTTCTCCTGCATCTCTGAAGTTAAAGACCCAGAGGGTAGATATTTAATGGTTAAGGGACTTCTTGATGACCAGCTCTATACCTTCATCTCCTACTACGCTCTCAATAAGAACCAGTCCGCGTTCTTTACAACCCTCTTTCAAACCCTTTCCCATCTCGCAGAAGGCACAGTGATTTACGGTGGGGACTCTAACCTAGCCTTTGATACGGGAGTGGACAAAACCGCCCTCCTGGGAAGGATGGGATACGTCCCACAGGTCAGAGTCTTAAAGTTGCCAAACAAATCTATCTTCAGAGTCTGGTGGATATCTGGAGAGAGATGAATCCAAATACAAGAGACTACACGCATTTCTCCAGCCCTCACAATACCTTTGCAAGACCATTTCTTTATTCAGTCTACACGCATCCCGCTGGTCTCCAAGGCCAGCATAAAAGGCTCTGTCCTGTTGGACCACTCTTGTCTCCTGTTGGTACTGAACAAACCCACACAAGAGGGGTGACAACTGGAGACTTAACGCTTCTTTCCTCAACAATTCCACTCATGTCCGCGCGATTGACAAGGCAATACAGGAGTACTTTCTTAGGAACGCCACAAACGATATCTCCCCCGTCACCTTATGGGCTGCACACAAAGCCTACATCAGAGTTATCATTATACAAATAGCATCCAGGATCAGCAAGGCCCGTAAATTGGAGATTAAAAGACTAGAGCACAAATTTTACTCACTCAGCAAACTTAACAAACACAACCCGACTCACAAATCAAGGGAAAATCTCGAGGCATCGCGCCTGGCCTTAAACTTAGCTCTAACAGCTAGGGCTGAGAAAAGCATATGTTGGGAAGGGGGACGCTTCTATTACCAAAAGGATAAGGCAGGTCCCATGCTGGCATCTAGGCTTTCTCCTAAGCTGAGGAATTATACTCTGCCCAAAATCAGACTCAGGGATGGTACTCTTTCCCAGAATCCCCAGAAACTATTTTACAGCGATCTCTACAGTATTCAGGCAAACGTTCCCTCGCAGGCATCCATCACCTCCTTCCTCGACTCATTAAACATCCCCCAACTTAGAGAGCAACACAAAGAGATGCTGGAGGCCCCAGTCTCAGCAGAGGAGATAGAGCTGGTCATCAAGAAACTTAAAAACGGTTCGGCCCCGGGCCCTGATGGATTTTCAATCCCCTATTACAAACACCTTTATGCTACCCTGGCCCCTCACTTAGCCCGATTCTGTAATCATCTTAGTATGGGAGCACAACTCGACAGGGACTCCAACTCGGCCTTCATAACAGTAATTCCCAAACCTGACAAAGACCCCAGTCTACCGGCCAATTAACGCCCAATATCATTGATCAACAATGACCTGAAAATATTGACTAAAATAATGGCCGACTGGATCTCCAACTTCATTAGTCTATATATACACAAGGACCAGGTAGGTTTTATTCCTGGTAGACAGGGGCCAGATCAGATCAGGAGGGCGATAGACGTCATCTCCCTATTGGGTACAACTTGGGATAAAGGCGCACCCCAGGAAGGCTTCCTTCTGTCCTTGGACTTAATGAAAGCCTTTGACACCATTTCCTGGTCTTTCATGCTCCCTGTCTTACAGCGATGGGGATTGGGTCGGTCATTTCTGAACACCATAAATGCACTCTATGCGCACCCGGAAGCTAAAATCAAACTCCAGGGCTATCACTCCAAATCTCTTCATATTTAGCGGGGCACCAGACAAGGCTGCCTGCTCTCCCCGCTGATTTTTGCCATAGTCATCGAGACCCTAGCCATAGCCATTAGGGAGAACCCCGACAACCATGGGGTTCGATGCAGCCCACAAATTCACAAGTGCGCATTGTTCGCAGACGACATACTGTTTTTCGTCACCTCATCACTCATTTCGCTTCCCAACATATGTAGGACTCTTGATGACTTTGGTAAACTCTCGGGACTGCAGGTGAACTACGCTAAATCTTTAGCGTTAAATGTCAACTTCCCAGCCCACTTGGTGACCCACCTAAAGGCCAACTTCTGGTTTAACTGGCAGGATAAAACAATCCCTTTCTTAGGTATCAACCTGACAGCCCCAGTAGATCAACTCTACTCAGTAAATTACCCTCCGCTATTCCGTAAATTAGAAAATGACATGACCTCTTGGGACAAAATTAACCTTTCATGGTTAGGTAGGGTCAATTCGGTAAAAATTACCCTTTTTACCCCACATCCTCTACCTCTTCAGATCACTGCCTATCCCCATTCCCAGGGCTCACCTCAAGAAATTCCAATCAAAACTTATCAAATTCCTTTGGGGCAGGAAGGGGCATAGAATAACCAGAGAGACCCTGTTCCGTCCCAGAGACCAAGGCGGAATCAATGTCCCAAATCTTCTATGGTACTATCAGGCAGCCCAATTAGCCCAGCTTTCCATTATTTACTTTAAAACGGCTCAACCCGACTGG
Source organism: Glandirana rugosa (assembly GCA_018402905.1). Lineage (NCBI taxonomy): Eukaryota > Metazoa > Chordata > Amphibia > Anura > Ranidae > Glandirana > Glandirana rugosa. The sequence continues at coordinate 413,831 of BLSH010396938.1, forward strand.
ATACACATGGAGAGACAAGCTATTCCAAATAACACTATAGACTTCCTGCTATGCTGCTCCCCTAAGAATAGGCCGGCGTTATCTCACTCCATGGCCCTATGGGACACCCTAAAGCACAACACAAACCTAACTTTCCACTGGCGTCCACTATCCCTCATTTTCTGAAATCCACTTTTGCCACCTGGTGTGGATATTAAGGCCTTTCAATGGTGGCTCGATAAGGGAATGTATAAAATAGGGTACTTTGTAAACCCAGCAGGCCCTCTCACACTAGTGCATTGCACGAGTAAACTTAATATGCCCAAGACTGAGAAATTTAGACTATACCAAAACTCACACTTTATACACTCCCTTTGGGCATCAAAACCCAACCCGCCAAACATCACAGCATACGAGGCTTGGTGCGGTCAGGCCGTGGAGCAGGGGGCAGGGAATCTCTGTGATCTATAGGCTTCTAGCCTCAGCATGCTCCAAAACCACATATATGAGGGATTGGGAGAGAGAATTGGGCCAAGAATGGCCCATATCTGATTGGCATAATGCCTCTTTAATCGCCTCCAAGGGCCTACTTAACACTCTGCTGACGGAAGCTAATCTAAAAGTGCTAATGAGGTGGTACATGGTCCCCACGCGGATAGCCAGGATTTTCCCAAATGCCTCCCCCTTGTGCTTTCGGGAATGTGGGCACATGGGTACAATGCTACATGTCTGGTGGGAATGTCCCAGGATCAGAGGTCTCTGGAATAAAGTCTTCTATACTATCAGGAAGATCACGGGACAACCCATCCAGAAGGCACCCCATATCGCCTTGCTCAATTTTCCCAGCCCCAGGGTTCCCAGATTAACCTAACGTCTTATTATGTTCATACTGATAGGAACTAAACTAACCATAGCTCACTCCTGGAAGCAACCCACTGTCTCCTTCTTCTCAGTTAAGAAGAAAATATCTTGGATAATGACCCAGGAAAAAACGGCGAGTATTCTCTTAGAAAAGGAAGACAATTGCCACCTTGATATTGTACCTTTTATGATATAAATCCCATCCTTTTTACTCATACTTATGTATTACTGGTAATGTATTAACCTTGCTTTGTACTCAAACTTACAATAAAAATCTATTGAAAGTAAAAAAAGGTTACGTATATATATAACATAACATATATATATTATATTTTTTTAAAAATCCCTTTTAGAAAGAATACTTTGAGAAATACGAACTAGGGTGGAGGAGCAACATCTAAATCTTACAAATATCATAAAAAACTTTAATAATCCTAATTAAAAACATTAAATCATAAAATTAATAATTTGAAATAATCAAATCGATATAAATAAACATTGAATATATTTATAAGTATAAAATATATAAAAAATACCCAAATATTATTCAATTTAATATAGATATATAAAATACATAATTGCAGGTAGGCACTTATAATTAACAGACTGATAAAATAATCCCTCAACATTAATTCATGAAACCGGACCACATCAGTAGTAAACAAATAAGATATGCAAATACACCGCACAAAAAATTGAGACACATATATAAACTAAATACTAGATGTTGCTAATCAATAATTACTAATATAACAATTGAGGTCCAGCTCAATGT
>BLSH010396938.1:415455-426325 GCA_018402905.1 Glandirana rugosa
TTCCAACCCCCCCCCCCCCCCCCCCAGGACTCATTGTTTGAAGACAATAGATCCATCTCGTTTCTCTCGTAGAAAGTTCCCTGACCCTATTAGAACCCTTCCAAGTAGATAGAACTTTCTCTATGTCCCAAAACTGGAGCCCAGAGGGGTCCTTAGCATGATATCTTTTAAAGAGTTCAGAAACACTGTGATGTTTGAAACCTTTAATAATGTTGGTTACATGTTCACCAATTCTTATCTTAAGAGCTCTTTTGGTGCACCCAATATACATCAGGCCACACGGACAGATCAATGCATACACAACATGTGCCGTGTCACATGTGATGAGATCCTTGATCTCATACTCTACATCTGTGTTAGATGCCACAAAAAAAGTGCGCCGTTTAGTATTATTGCCTGTATGGCGACAAACTTTACATTTGCCACATGCTATAAAGCCTTTTTGGTCCGACCACAATGTAGATTTAAACGGTGGATCTATAATTTTCTGGACAATCTTATCTCCAAAATTAGATGCCTTCCATTAAATAAAAGAAGGTTTATCAGGCAATACTGGACCTAACGTTTTATCCATTTGTAATACATGCCTATGTTTTGTGAAAAATATTTTCCACTTCCCTAAATTGGCAGTTGAAATCTGATATGAAACTCCGTTGTTTATTCTCGTCATTCTCTCTCTGAACATCATTGGTCAGATATTGTTCCCTAGGGGTATCCAAAATTAACTGAATCTCAGCATCTATTTGTGTTTCCAAATACCCCTTTTGAACAAATTTCACTTTAATGATCACTGATTGCTCCAAAAAAATTCCCATCAAATGTACAGTTCCTCCTGATCCGTGTCAATTGCCCCCTTGGTATATTTCTTAACCAAGAGGGGTGGTGACCCAGGTGAGGGTGTTATGCCTGCCCATGTCAACCCCTACACAAACAATATTCAAGCAAATGGCTGCGCTCAAATGAGTGTCCTAATAATGAAGTGATAGCTATAATCCCTCAGAGTCCATTCGAACCACGTGGAAGCAAGTTAAAGCTTGGTATATAGCTCCACGGTGCACCCGCAGATCATCAACACACGACACCAGTGTGATATCCACCACCATGTGAGATGTCTCCTTACCAGAAGGAATTTACCCCTTATTACAGGAGGTCAATTAGTCGTCTGGCTTATAACCCAGCCGGGGTATGATATGACTCTGGTATCTCCCAAATGTCAGCAGTATCCAATCAGCGGTGCAACAATATTAGCGGTATCCATTAAAAATATTCCTCATTCCCTTCATGCACTTCTTGATCTTACAATAGCGCAGTTTCATATATTTATATATTTGTCCCTACACAAACAAACCTGTGTAGCACCCTCCTAGGTAGGTGCTAGAAGAGAGTGTAGTTCTGGGTCTTTCTGCCTAACAGGTGGCTTGTTAGGTATATTTACAGTGCTCTCTGCCTACCAGGGAGCAGGATCTATTAGTGAGGTCTGCTCATGGTGCTCAGGTGCAGCTCAGCTTGTCTGAACGTTTCACACTGGTCCAATAGGGAGGCATATTGGACAGTGGGAGGAAACCTGACAAGGGAGGGCATAGGCATTGTTACAGCTCTAGCTATGGGCAAAGGAAAGTGCCTCAATGCATGCTGGGTGAATGTATAAATGCCAAGGGCCCATGTGCTCTGGGTCTTTGGCTGGAGAGCGGGGCCCCGGAGGGAGGGGGCGGCTGCCCCTCCTCTGCAGAAGCTGTCATGCGGGCTCAGTTGGTCAAACTGAGGGCCTGAAAGTTAGAGAGAGAAGTTGAACTCAGAGGTCCTGCAGAGCTGACTGGAAGAGAGACCCCTTGAAGGATCTGATTTTGCCTACAGTGAGTACAGATTTGTGTCTTGGGGCTTGTCCTGTGAGGGCCACCCCTTCAGCTAGAAGAGTCAGTGGACGGGTGTCAGTCAAGGCGATGTTATAGAGTGTCCCGAAGATAAGAAGAGCAAGAAGACTTAATTCTTCCATACAAGTGGCAGTATGGTAAAAGTAGTGTGTCTGCTTACACAAATAATCTAGAGAGGCCAAGTGAGAGTTGTCCTTATCTATTGTGAATAGTTCAGTTGGAGTATCCTGAGTATCCTACTATTCTCTTCTCCCATCCAAATTCCACAATAAGTATTAAAAACCAAAATACCCTGGACTGTTTATTGAGTAATGAGCAAATGCGAGTAAGAAGGGATATGTGAAAACCCTTAGCAACTGTCTGCAGGTAACCAGAGGAAGGCCTAAGAAGTCAACACACAGCAAGCCCTACAGGGACAGTGCTACACCTGAAAATGACAACAGGCAGGCATATCAATACTGGTGACAGATATGTATACACTTCTATGAACAATAAACACATATGTGATCAAAAATGGATCTACCTGTCTTCTTTATCTAAGGTTTGTTCCCTCCTCTTACATGAAGTACTCCTTATATGAATTGATTTTTATTTTTCTCACTTACCTAATAGTCTATAAACAGATGCGCGCATGTGTAAACTAACCTACCTAGTTGCTTCCCACTACCTGATGGGCCTTTGCCGCCCATAATTATACCTTTACCTACATGTGATCATCATGTCAGCAGTTTGATCAGTAGCTTTGTTGATAAACGAACGCTAACACTAATGCTAACTCAATCCCCCCAACACTAAAGTTAATGCTAACTCTAATCCTAGCCCCACCACCAACATTAATGCTAACACTAATTCTAATGCTAACACATATCCCACCGTTAACACTAATGTTAGTGTTAACCCTTAACCCCGGCGCTAGCACTAATGCGAACACTAACCCAAATGCTAACTCGAACCCCACCCTTAACGAGAATATTAATGATAACCACACCCCAGCCCCAGCACTAACTTTAACCCTAACACTAACCTAATGCTAACCCAAACCATACCCTTAAAATTAATGTTACTATTAACCTTAACCTGAGCCCTAGAACTAATACTTACTCTAACCCTAGCTTCAGCACCAATACTAATGCTAGCACTAACCCTAATGCTAACTCAAACCCCACCCTTAACATGAATTTTAATGATAATTCTAGCCCCAGCACTAACTTTAAATCTAACACTAACCCTAATGGTAACCCAAACCCCACCCTTAACAATAAGGTTAATGTTAACCCTAACCCCATCACCAACACTAATGCTAGCACTAACCCTAATGCTAATCCAAACCCTGCCTTTAACACTAATGTTAATGCCAACCCTAGCACTAAGGCTAATGCTAGCACTAACCCTAATGCTAACTTAAAAACTACCCTTAATACAAATATTGATGCTAAACTTAAAGTGATTGTAAATGATCACCTTGTAAAATAATCCATTCCGTTTGAAATAGAAATGAAAGGCAAAACGTTTGTGTATAGATATAACAAAAATGTAAATACCCTTTTTTCCTTTTTTATAGGTGATGACATGCCCTCTGTTCTCAGCTGCATAAGAGCTGGGGGGAGGAGAAGCAGCAGCACACTGAGCTTGCCAGTGAATGGCTGCGCAGTGGAGGCGTGCCAAGACATGTCTGATCATTGGAGGAGAGTACACCGAATTCCCAGCATGACTAGAGAACTGACTACGTGTGTTCTCCTACTTAGTGTGGTCAGTTTTAATAGGAAAGCAGAGGGACTGGCAAGGAACACCAGGGATTTCACATAAAGGAAGCAATACAAAGAGAACAGGATATTTTCTCATACAAGTACATGGTACAGCAGGCACATATCAGGAATATGAAGTGTTGGGGTAACAAACACTTTAACCCTAGGCCCAACACTAGCTCTAGCTCTAGAGAATTCCACATCCTTACTGCTCTGAAAGTGAAGAACCCTGTGCGCATATTAAGGTTAAACCACTTCTCTTCCAATTTCAGTGAATTGCTGCACGTCTTTTCAAACTCCCTTTCACTGAACAGTTTTTTTCCCTATGCTAGGGTCACCAGTACGGGATTTGTTTATCTCTATCATATCCCCCCTCAAGCGTCTCTTCTCCAGAGAGAATAAGTTTAATGCGTGTAGTCTTTCCCCATAGCTGAGATCCTCCAGTCCCTTTTTTAGCTTTGTTGCTCTTCTCTAACCTCTTTCCAGTTCCAGCACATCCTTCTCGAGGACTAGTGCCCAGAACTGGACGGCATACTCGAAATGCGGTCAGACCAAAGTCTTGTAGAGTAGGAGAATTATTGTTTTATCTCTGGAGTAAATCACCTTTTAATGCATGCCAATATTCTGTTAGCTTTGCAGCAGCTTGGCATTGCATGCTATTGCTGACCCTGTCATCTACTAGGACTACCAGGTCCTTTTCCATCCTAGATTCCCCCAGAGGTTCTCCCCCTAGCGAGTAGCTTGGTTGTGAGGCCATTTCTGATTACTATTTACTAACACCTAATATACAACTCTAGGAATTATTGGAGGCATACAGCGATGCTGATGTCATCACAATTGACACCTGTGAACATTGGCTCAGCCATAAAATCACTACTTCTGCATGCATGACGTACACACTTTAACTTCATGTCTATAAGAGTTTATTAGGTTTCAGGTGGTCGCTGACACTCGTGCCCCAGCTGGAGCCCTCGGCAGTGTTGGTATTGGACATCAGTATTGCTGATGTGAGGAGAAGTACAGGATGCTCCTGCTGTTTCCTCTCCCCTGAAAGCAAATGTTTCACATTTTTCCTCACAGCGTTCCAACACTTTGTTCCATGAAAAAACCTCCCCATAGCACATTATTCTAGAGTAAATAAGCCGAGAATAATGATAGTCGGTTGGACACAGGAGTTTGCTGATGAAGGAATAATTATCTCTGTGATACAGACTAGGCTTCAAGGTTTTGTGGCATTTTCTGACAAGGCTTGATAATAATCGGATTATGAAGGGTATCATTATTATTTTTGTTATTACCAAATTATTACATGGGAACTTAACGTATATCGGTGAAATCCACCAAGCTAGTTGATTGGCAAGGACAGAGTCAGGGTTCAAGTTTTTGTCCATGAATTTTCCATGATTTTGAGCACTAATGAACATAATATGATTCTTAATTTTATTTTGATTACTAAAGGACAGTGTATCATAAATGTAGCCCCAGTGCTGGTAGAGAGGAATGGTTGCATGTATCTGACTGTCAGTTTTCATTGTTTCTGCTGCTGTCTCTGTTCATGCTTACAGAGGGACAGGCACAGCTGTTAAGAGAAGACTTTCACTACAGAGTTTTGTGTAGCCTGTTAAGTCTGCCTAACACACAGGTGGAGGAGGACATGGACTGCATGAACTGCTGTGAATGCTGGGTAAAACTGAAGACTGTGGATGTGACAGACCCAACCAGGACAGGTGTGTGCCTGGGGGACCCTTGGGGTGGTCTTGTTTCTGATTCAAATCCATGTCTCCCCAAAACACACAGACTCTGAGAACTGAAGGACCCAGATACATATTTAAGGTCCCTATGCCAAAAACCAGCAATGACTGTTTTAGATTGTGATACTCAGAGCAGATGTTAATATCATCAGCTCATAGCAACCAAATTCTGGGGTCTCATGCTATAATCTGTTTAAGCTGTTATGTGTTAAGTGTCTTTTTCCCATTGTGTGCCTCCTAGGTGTGCATTCCCATTGTTAAGTGAGTCACCTATTGTTTCTGTCTGATCATCTCTTGGAGATATGATTAATATTGTGACCACTTATTATGGAACCATTGTGGAATGTTATGTGTTTATGCTTATAACAATGTGTAATGTACTTTGTTTCCAGGGTTGTAGGCTGGTTTAAGTGGCTAGTTGCTTATTTGTTCATGTTAATTAAATCACTGTCAGCTATTAGTTGCTAGAGGTGGCTTAGCATACTGTTTATGTTGGCTGTTCCTTAGCTATGTTAATTATACAGTTTCCTTTGCATACGATAATGTGATTAGGCTCACCCGATCTGGTGTGCTATATATTCTGTGTGGTTTTACAATAAAGTTAGTTCCAGAGCACCTAAGCTAGTGTGGTTTAGATTCTTGGGTGCAATATTCAGCTATAATACCTGGTTCCTGGGTCCAAACTGGAGGAAGCTATATCTTGACGGAAGCACCCAAGCTGGGTGCTGGGCGATTCCGTCACAGTGGGAGAGGTAGTTCCATACAGAAAAGGCCTGCTTTGTGAGCTGAACAGAAAAATTACATTTTCCCAGGTTCACTGGAGCTCTGTGGAGAGAAAAAAAATGCAAGGCGTGTTGCTGGACTTAGGGATATGCAAGGAGGACATTAAGGGAGATAGTGTCTGGTTGCTGGCAAAATGCTCACCACCGCATCTGTGATGGAGAGAGGCACTGCAGAAAACACTTCCTTGTACCTGAGATTGTCACTGTGGTTGACTGAACACACCGCCCACTATTGGAGAGAACGCTGATGGGAAATGGCAAAAGATCAGCAGTTGCCACAGGAGTCAATGACAGGTTACTGTTCAGCCTCACTGCACCCTGTTAAAAGGAACAGCATTGCCCATGTGGGTCATAGCACAGGCGTCTTTCCAGTGTTTGGAGTATCTTTATCATGAGTGCTTTTACATCAGATTTGGGCCCTAATGTGCTGTCCAGTGGGAAAAGAGGCGTACTATAGACTGCTGGACTATTACTGTGGTACTACCCTCTTTAGGCAGAATTATCCCTAGTATAGGGTATAGGGGTTACTGTCTGTTCCACTTTTTTGTTGCCAACTGTATATTTAATTTGCCATTGTTTTACATATTTGCTTTGCAATTACTATTTTTTTTTTCTTAAACCTGTTGGGGTATATACTGTATTTGCAATAAATAGTCTCCCTTCAGCCCAAGATTACATGGTGTTACTTGCAGAGTCATGGGCACTGCTCTCTCGGCGGTGGGCGCAACATAAATAATTTACCTTTTTTTTTATATAAAACACTATTTTTACTTTTTTACCTTGCCTGCCTTATGTGGAAACAACCAACTGCAGTCTCCAAAGGAAGACATTGTGACAGGGTGGTAAAGCAAGAGAACAATTGGGAAACAAGGACAGAGCATTATCACTCTATAGCAGAAAGTGCCTGAACATAGACATTGCATGTCATGGTAGATATTTTAATGCATTACTGTGTGTTGTGGTGTGCTGGGTCAGGGAAAAAAGATTAAAGGTACATTTTTCTGTCCACTCTGGTGCATTGGCAGCGTATTCAAAATGAATGGGCTGCTTTAACTCAACACACATTATATAGCAACAAAAGAAAAGAGAAAAAAACACACGTGAGTGTGCAACTCAGCGCTGAAATATGCCAGCCATAAGCAGTGTATACATAAAAGTCTAGCTACCTAAGGATGAGATCAGTCCATTGAAAGTCAGTTATTTGAAAAGATAGTCCCAATGGTATAATCCGTGGTCACGTGTATAAACATGAAAAGTTCAGAAACAACTGCTCCTGGTGGTCGGCTGCTTTAGTAGCGGGTTGGGGGCCCGATGGCTGTAGAAACAAAATGCAAGGGGAGGGGAAGAGAGAAGCGCCAAGCAACCTCTGGTGTAGTAATGTTTAATTCATAAAAAATCTAATTAATAAGCATAAAATACACTCACATTGTGTAAAATAAATCAGGCTTTTCAGGGTGACAGTATCAATCCGAGGGAACCCATGGAAACAGCGGCAGATACAGCGCTGGAAACATAGGTGTGCACATTCTATTACATTAGGGTGTGCACCCCAAAGCTCACACAAAGAGCAACAGAGGCAGTGGCTAGGGGTGTACACTCAATGGCTGCAATGATATGCTTTGCAATCATGGCAGAAATGACAGAGTGCAAAGTAAACGTGAATGAGTCCTTCATTTTTTAAATTGCTTTTTGAAATGTTCATTTTTTTTTAAACTGCCCTTTTGGGGGACTTTGGTGAAATATCAGGGTCCTAGAAAAGACCTCTGATGTCTTACATTTAATACTGAGAAAGGGGCTGAGAACAGGATGGAGGAGCAGATGCTAGAACTGATCCAACTGGAGGGAGGAGAGGAGGAGAAGCCGGCAGCGCTGCAGGGGAAAGAACAAGATGATCAGTATATGCAATAAGGTAGTACAGCCCGCCCTCCTGCTTGGCAGGTGCCTGGGCCCCCCCTTTTTGAACTAATAGGACACAGGCCCAGTACGGGAGGGCAGAGTGTACTGCCTTATCATCGACCCTGGTGCATGGGGTGATTAGGGTGCACCCAGCACACCCCCTGCGCACGCCTATGGTTGGAAAATCTCCAGTGTGGCTGGAGTGAGGTCAGGGTGGCAGTATCACATCAAAGGACCGGTGGAACCCGGCGGTGGACGCCACATGTGTCAGTCTCCACTGGTGTTGGAGTGAGATCGGGTAGACGCCAGCTGGAAAGCTCGGTCCAAAGTAAAAGAAAATAAAACAAAAGCACAGGGCTTTCTCAACAGAATAAAAAGGGAAACCATCGAATGGAGGGGATATTATGATTAGTTTTTTAGGGGTCACCTGTCTGCATGTGGTTCTGCTTGTAAGGCGAAACTTTAGAGATGGTCTCATGGGAGGAAGCCCAGTTGGTGATCTGCACACAAGGAAAAAAACTTCTCACCCACCCTAAGCTCTTGTGCAGACCTGTTTTATGGAAGTCACAGCAGTTCGTGAGTTAGTTGGGGTCTTCAAAGGTGGTCAAATTGGTGTTGGTGTGGTAGAATGGGGGATCAATATTCTGTATGGCATCGTCTTTTTCATTGTGCTCATCTGGCAGTGACCTGGGATTTTATTGGATTTATGGACCAGGATGTGTCTGTGGTTAGTTCTGAGATTGTCCCAAGGGTTGGCGGTTGGGGCCTACTATAAGCAATTGGTTCTGCAGAGTCAGAGATTATGATTGTTCTTAGTGTCTCCAAAGAACTGCACCCTTAAATTGCTTTGTTGTTTTCTAAAGGAAATGCTATGGCCTTTGAATCCCATTCAGGTGTGGTCTGGTTATTTATAGTGCTGGAGTTGACTTAGTAGTGGAGTGCTAGCTTGACTGGGTAAATCTGTCCTACCTTAATCATGCATTAACTCAATAAACCAGAGCAGACAAAAGTGGAAGAGAAGGCTCTTAATGAAAGCTGCATTATGCATTATATAAATGTGTTATTTCTACTGATCTGGTTTACCTACTGTATATCACAGTTTCAGCCAAAGTGTTTCATTTTGTTTTTGGTTGAGTTGAGAAGAGCCTTTGTCGGGTTTAATTGCCACTTGCATCCCGATTGAGATTTTTTCTTGCTCACTTTCAGGATAGAAAGTAATGCTAAATCTCTCCAATGAGAACACAGATAAAACACATTTTTAGTAAAACACACTTCGTTAACACATTTTTTACTAAAGAAGAGTTAGAACCTTTTAGAAACAATTGTTTTTAATGCTGTCGGTGTATTCCTAGCCATTAACACATCTTGTACAGATGTCACAAGGGCAGGGAGTATAGGAAGGTCTCCTCAATGAGGTCACATACAGAAATAGTAATCTTACAGACATTTTACTATTCCCCACTCTATCCGAAATAGGAGAATGTCTGGAGTTAGGCTTTAATATATTTAAACATTATAGTTGTGTTTTAAGTGTGCATCAACAAGATTAGCTGGCCAATGTTGATGTCTAAGGAAAACCACTAGAGAATAAGTTATACAACATTTACAGTATATGGTCTGTGGATTTTTTTATTGGGTACCTATATTAGCCTGGCTGTACAGCAAATTGCATATCCTGCCATGGCAATATGAGAGTTGGGGGACCTACAGAGAAATAAAGTCCCTCCAGCAGCGGCCCATCTATTAGAGGCACACACGCGCCGCCCCCCCCTATCCACACGTCCGGCCCCCTGATCTACACGCAGGGCGCCAGATGCATGGATTGCAATGGTGGGGGTGTGCTTTATTGAAGGTGATTAGAGCCAGAGGCGCTAATAGACTTCAAAAAAGGGTGGGATTGGGGCGCAGAGCACCTAGTTGTGTGAGAATAGCGAATGAATATTCACTGTATTCAACACAATTCTAATGTTTTTGACTCTATACACCACCACAATGGATTTGAAATGAAACAAACAAGATGTGCTTTAACTGCAGACTTTCAGCTTTAATTTGAGGGTATTTACATACAAATCAGGTGAACGGTGTAGGAATTACAACAGTTTGTATATGTGCTTCCCACTTTTTAGGGACCAAAAGTAATGGGACAATTGGCTGCTCAGCTGTTCCATGGCCAGGTGTATGTTATTCCGTCATTATCCCTTTTAAAAGGAGCAGATAAAAGGTCCAGAGTTCATTTCAAGTGTGCTATTTGCATTTGGAATCTGTTGCTGTCAACTCTCAATATGAGAACCAAAGAGCTGTCGCTATCAGTGAAGCAAGCCATCATTAGGCTGAAAAAACAAAACAAACCCATCAGAGAGATAGCAAAAACATTAGGCGTGGCCAAATCAACTGTTTGAAACATCCTTAAAAAGAAAGAACGCACAGGTGAGCTCAGCAACACCAAAAGACCCGGAAGACCACGGAAAACAACTGTGGTGGATGAATAAAGAATTATTTTCCTGGTGAAGAAAACACCCTTCACAACAGTTGGCCAGATCATGATCACTTTCCAGGAGGTAGGTGTATGTGTGTCAAAGTCAACAATCAAAAGAAGACTTCACCAGAGTGAATACAGAGGGTTCACCACAAGATGTAAACCATTGGTGAGCCTCAAAAACAGGAAGGCCAGATACGAGTTTGCCAAACATCTAAAAAAGCCTTCACAGTTCTGAAACAACATCCTGTGGACAGATGAGACCAAGATCAACTTGTACCAGAGTGATGGGAAGAGAAGAGTATGGAGAAGGAAAGGAACTGCTCATGATCCAAAGCATACCACATCA